>JBCEWC010009799.1:0-18341 GCA_038996855.1 Solanum aculeatissimum
GGGTTCTTAGGATCTTCAAGGATGAAAGAGGATCCTTGAATCAAGTCCCACATACCTTAATTCAAGCAACTAGCCAAAAAAATCAAACTTAATCAAGTCTTATTCTCCAAATTCTACAAGCTAGCTTCAATGGAGGTCAAGACAGCCTTAGGATCTTAAGAGAGTGTATAGGAGAATTCTAATGGATGAAATATGGTTTAGGGAATGTTTTAGGGGTTTAGGAAACCTTAGGGGACGAAAAGGGGCTTAGGGAAATGTTAAATCACGAAAATATCCTTAATAAGACGAAAATTTTAACTGGACACAATACCCAAACGGCTGCTACAGTGTCATTTACCTGTACATGAGCCGTTCAATCTGTCGTCCAACATGACTTGGCCAAATTCTTCAGCGCGAACCTTCGGAGGACTTTCTGTTATACTTCACGAACCACTAAATGGTCCGTTCAATGTGTGACTGGCCGTGTAAGCCACCGTCTAACAATACTTAGACCCAAAATCCATATCCAAGCCTTGGCCTAGCCACTGTCCAACTTCACGGGACAGTGGACGGCCCGTCAAACACCAAACGAGTCGTGCAAGGCTTCGTTGGTTTTGGATTGGCTTGGGGTGGTTCCAGGCCACCCCAAGCTTACTGGAACACATGAAGAGGCACCACACGGACCTTGCAATATTTCACGGCCCGTGCCAAAGTCCTTGGCCACGTTTCTGAGCCTATCTCCAATGGCTTCCAAATTTTAGATAGTCTCACTGTTTGGGCCATATCTCCCTCATCCGAACTCCAAAAAACCAATTGTGTTGCAAAGATAACTCAAAGGGATTCAATTTTATATGTGGTATCTCACATGGTGCATCCCACATTAAAAGTTATGACTGTTTGAAGTACACTGCCAAAACTATCCCTCTAGGCCACTAACTATCCCAATTTGCATTTGGCCACTTAAACTCCACCCGTGGCCACCAAAACTCAACCATGACTTCTAGTACATCATAGAATGCCAACCATAAGTATATTTCGAAATTGTTTGGGTTTTTACAAGAGAGTACCCCTATATTACTCTATATGGATTAGGATATGAGTCAGGAGTTCATTAGGGGTCTATCTTTTCCACTCTGGTTGGCATTGGAGCATTTTATAGTAGCTAGGTCAACCTTTTCCCAGGTTGTGGGTCATGTGAGATTCATGGAGCATGTGTTCCTTTAGACTTACAAAGATAGTGGTGAGGGACCTTATTGTTTACACAATAATGATAGCCTTCCACTCAAAGGTGAGTATCAGATTAATGAGGTTCATCTTATTTCTTGACCTATTAGGCCTACGAAGATCACACTTAAGGTTTTAGGATTTTTTAGACAGGCTATAGAGCCTATAACACATAAAGTTTAGGTTAGATTTCTCAGGGTTAGCCCTTTCAAATTTCAGGTGATGGAGCTTATATTATTCTAGTCAGGTCTCTTCTATAGGTTGATTTTGGTGGCAGTAACTATGAATGTGCCAAGGAAGGTCACTTTGTTAGAGAATATCCTATGACCCTATAACACTAATGATAAGCTTTGCAAGTTCTAATGTATGGGGCCTCAGTACGATCGGCTAAGGGTGGTCCCCTGAGTGTTAGGGATGGTCTACAAGTTGTCAAGGATAGACATGGTAGTTCATTATGTTTTTCATGTTGATCTTCAAACTAAAGGGGTTGCTATGATTGTAGAGGGTTTTACCACTAGTCCTAGGAGTGTCCTAGATTAAAGTTGATCATGCAAACATCACCAACATCTATGTCTCCTAGGATAGAGTTCTTAGAGGATGTCATGTATGTGGGAAACTTAGACAACTGTCTAGATTGTGTCTTCAATGCGGGACCATGGTGTGGTTTTTTCAGCCAAATCAGTCTTGTGGGTTTATATTACATCTTGACAGAGGTGGTACTCAAGGTAATATTGATGATAGTTTAGGTATTCAGGCTAAGGTTGCTCATGATCCCTCCTATGCTTTTGCAGGCCGATCAAAAATTGAGATTCCAGGTATTGATTATATTTGTATGATTTTGTTATTTCATCATTCATTGTTGATGTTGTGTGATTTTAGGGTTTTGATTATATTTAACTACACTTTTTTCAACAAGTATAAATCCAATAGAGTTGGGGGCGATCCCAAAAGGAATAATGTGAGGGAAGTTGAAGAAGTAAAAGCTTACAAGCTACTAATATGAGTCCAAAATAAAAGGTGAAATCATAATATGAAGATAATGACTAGTAATAACCCAGGATAGTGGATAAAAAGGAACAAGAAATCATTGTTATGTAGTATAAGGCTATATAGCAAACGACTCTTCCTTTATGCATCAGGGGGAGATGTTTGGTGCCTGACATTAAAATTCCATTTGTGATTAGGATTATTGATCGTGATTCTTTATTCACTGTCTTAGATCTTCGATGGGCTGGTTCAAAGTTGGTGAAATGGCTTGGATTGGGCCTAACTTGGTCATAGATGCCATGGAGAATGTGAGACTTATAAGGGAGAAGTTGAAGACGGCTCAAAGTCGCCAAAAGTCATACTTCGATGTTTGAAGAAGGGACCTTGAAGGAAACAACTACTCCTAATTGTTCATAGAAAGAAATAACCAACTAGCACACAAGTCATATTTGGCATGTCGAGGTCACCATGGTATTATACAAAAGTTGAAAGCAGGTGTATATCAAGGGAACACAACAACATCTCCAATGGGATTTGGGAGTGGGTAAAAGTATAGATCAATCTAATTAATTATCCATGGATGCGCTAGGTCAATCTATTGTTCAAGTTGCATCTCTCAATCGGAAATTAACTTTCCATGCATGTGATCTCAAATCTAAACATGGATAATAATGAAAATCAACCCAATCCTTAGCAAAATTCCCTCTATCTAGTGGAACTATGATTAACAAACATTAATGTGTATCTACTAGCTAACCCACTCTACACTTCTCTCTCGAGTAAGTATAAAGATCTAAGGTAGAATCAAGTACATGACCTCAATTTGTATGTTAAACACGGAAATCTTATAGTACCCACATCAAATTAACTTGAAATTCAACAAAGACTCAAAACCCATACAATTAGTTATCTCTAACACAAAATCAAAATCACCAAACAACAACAACACCTAGAATTTAAGGATTACAAAGCAAAGAGTCAATGAAAGGGTGAATAATTACAAGTGAAACATATAATCTTCACTCAAATGGTGTGTGTTGAGAAATCTTTCTCTCCAAGCTATTCCCAATCTCTAAAATCAAAGCTCCATTTTTTCTCTATGGTATAATCGATGATTCTCCAAAAGTATTTTTCCTTCAGCTTTTGTGAGAAGTTTATGTACAAAATGCATGGAATTTCTTTGTTATCCCTGAATAGTGTTTTTGACCATAACGAAGGACACTAGGCAGTCACAAAAGTGATTGGTTCCATTTTTGTGGTACTCGTTAAACAATCACCATCGCTAAAAGAAATTGTACACTTAAGTAGACTTATGCTGCTAAAGCAGACCCCAACCTTTCTAACCCTTTGCTTAAGCGAGGCCCATGTTGTTGTTTAAGCGACTGCTGACCATTTTGACCCCTTTACTGATAGCGAGCCTCTGATCAATTTTGCGGCATTAGAGGCTCCTAAAGACCTACAATGCATCACTTTTTCATCTCATTTCTTCCATATTTCATTCATTTTCTATCAACCTGCCTGTCAACCATAAAACACCTAAAATAAACACAATTCAAAGGATAATTAGGCTCCATATTTAGAATAACAATACAAAATTATATTAAAAAAAGCTATAAATGTCTCAAAATGCTTGATTCAACAACACCCCCAACTTAAGACTTTGCTTGTCCTCAAGCAAAGCAAATTACGAAACCAAAGAGGCAATCAATTAAAGCACATCACAATTCCATTTCAAATTCTTCTAGTAAGACATGACAATGACTTTTGATCGATATTAACAATTAGTTAGCAAGCATGTGATTTTCTATCCAAGCAACTCCCTGGATTTCAAGAATACTTTCCAAAAGCAATATCAATTTTCAAGAATGATCAAGCAAAAGTATTAATTCTCAAGAAGTGACTCAAAACCACTTGATGACCAAACAAACTCCCTTAACTCATTTGGAATCTATCAACTTCAATGTTCAATCCTGTTTTACATGCCCTCACAAGAAAAGAAATGCCCCAAAAGACTCACAATGTATTTACCAAATAAGGGCAAAGAAACAAACACTCACATTCACAAAGAACATCTTATGAAGAAAAGTACCACGCTATAGACTTGCCCTTATTTTTGATCAACATAGACTCAATGATATTCAGTCGGAGATCACAAAGAACTTTCATAAATCTAGTAATGTAGGTCTAAGAAAGGTTAGGATACCATTTGGGTGCAAGTGTCTGCACCCTTCTTAAACTCTACACATAATATTTCAATTACCTTAACACCATCTTTTTGTTATTTTTCAAATTACACTTCCTTTTTACTTCACACTAGATTCCCTATTTATACCATTTCAAAATACAGAGGATTCAATTTTCAAACTTCACTTCCTTATTTTTCAAACATTTTTTCTTTTCTTTTCACTTATTTCTTTTGCACATAATCCTCATTTCTTTGAATTTTGCACATCTTGTTCAAATTTTAGCCTCACATACTTAGAATCTCCTATATGGATTTCCACTACATCCCAACCTAAGATTTTAGCCTCAATTTCCATAATTTCAAAATTCAAGGAGTGTTGGGTTCAAAAGAGGATTCATTTTTAAATAGGTACATTTTCTAGGTTGGTTTCCAAATTAATGATTTTAGGCTCAAAGAAGACAACTATTGATATACTTAGTATATTGGTAGGCTTTTTAGGGTCAAGTGGACTATAATCAAAGACGACCAAAGATCATCTCCCCAATCAAAAGAAATCATATCACATGTTAAAAGACCATTCAAGCAAGTTCTAGCCAACATAAGTGAACACCAGGGATTATTTCTACAACTCACCGCACATGCTATGCAAACTATTCCAGACGGATCAATTTTATGTCCTAGTTAAGAACAAGTGAATCATTCTTCGTATTTACCACCTAGCAAGCAAAGAATCATAACATTTTCACAAAATCATTCCATTCCAAAGACTGCCTTTCAAGAATCAATTTAGAAGGGGTATGCTCATTCCAATGATTATTAGTACCAAACAAGTCATCATATCATATTCACACTCCAACAAGGTCAACAAAATTATGGTTACTTATACTCCACTAAAAATAACAATAATTGGTTGCTCAAAATTCAATATGGGCAACATTTATCGGCTACTCAGACTTAACCAAGGACAACCTTAACTCTCACTAGATATGGGTAATTAGACCTCCCCTACTTAAAAATAAACAATGGTTACTCAAACTTCACCATGCAAATAAGATGAGCAATAACAAACTAATGATGAAAATTCCCTAAGAAAGTCGCCACTGTATCATTGAGAGAAGTCATTAAACATATCATCATGAAAATCATAACAAGTGAAAATAAAACTGCAAGAAAATAAAACTAAAACTAGACTAATTCATCACAATATATAATAAACCGATAAGGACACAAATTCACCAAAATAGTCAAGGCCTAACAAGGGTAATAAATACAGTCATCTATAGAATTTCACAAATAATGAGTACTATCTATATAAAACTAAAGAAAATCACATACACCTCCAAATAAATAATTTGTCTTGTTCTTCAGAAATATAAAATCAAGGTAAAAGAAAGAGGGTGGAAAGTTCCCTAAAACTAGCTCAATCCTCTCCTCGCTATAAATGGCTTTATCATCATTGACATCATACTCCTCAAACTAATGGACTAGCATTCCATCATTCTTTTTCAATATCGATTAGGAGAATGGATCTTTACCTCGAAGGACCCTCCATATGGATTTCATGCCCTTTCTCATCTTAGTAAAAATATTATCTCGCATCTTCTCCCTTTTTTTTATTTTGTTGTGGGAGTGTCTCAACTCACCATGTACTTTGCAAGATTTGTGTATGCCTTTTTTAATCTCGATGGGTGAGTTTTTTTATTTCCTTGCTCCTCTAGATAAGCATGAAATTCCCTTTGCTAGACATAAGATATGGGTACCCTAAACATTTCACCCAACCCTTTAGGAAGCTTTGATACTAATTATCACATCATCCTCAATCTATAAGTCAACATCTCCAAAAGGCCCACAAATTCTGGCCTACAAGAACTGGTTTCAAAGCATAATGCCTTATACGAGTTGGTCTTTCTTTTCTTACTCTTGGTAGCCATCCCTTCACCACAAATTTTCAAGAGGAATATGAGGGACTTCGTGCTTACCCAATTGCCTTTTGGAAGTTCTTCAACTCCCACCCATTTCCATAATTCAATAATTATTGATGGAACACGAGGGTTGGTCCATCTTGGAGCTTCAATTCTTGAAGCTCATTGATAATCAAGTGACCAATATTTATTGGGTTGTTATATAAAATACAAGCCATAATTTGAGCTCTAAACACCGCGATGTAACTCGTGTTTTCACATGGAGAGACATGGCTACAAATAATTGTAATCCAAATCTGAGCCTCAGTCGTGAACTTAGAAGCTATGATGCATGACTTTGTTGTGGCCCATGCTACATTCTTTCCTGGTCATACTTTTGAAACCAACCAGCTTCGTGGCACAATCCTTTGTTAAGAAGAGTGTAGTGTCATGATTTGGTACTCCATAAACTTTATTGATTTCTTCTAGATAAAAGATTATCAACTTTTCACGAATCATCATCACCAGGGTAGTAAGGTTTGTAACCATAATATTAGCATAGAATTTCCTCACCCACTGTTCATTTGACTTGAAGGTTTAGGCATATAACATATCCATTCAATTTTCTCTGGTCTTTGGTAGAAATCGGGAAAATGCTCGGGTACCTAGCAAGTGAAATACTTCATTTGGGGAGTAATTTTGTTTTGTCCAAGTCCTGATAGTATATGTTTTGGCTTTGAAGGGATTGGAATTGATTCTCATCATACTCACCATCATAGTCCACCTCATCAACAAGTTGGTGTGCCATTTTTCACTCTTTTGCAAACTTGAAATTTTTAATAGCATGAAAGTATAAGAAACATATGTTAAACAATGTGATTCTACTGATTTAAGTCAAAGAAATGGATTAGAAATCATTCTGAGACAAAAATCACAACTTTTAAAATTCATGAGACTTGCCGAGGTAGGGCTCTGATGTCACAAAAACGACAGTCGATCATTGAAGTGACCCTGCCTTTTTAGGAAGGTGTCACAAAAGCAAAGGGCTAGCCGCATGAGTAGCTTCTCTTTTGTGTACAAATCTCCACTTTTGTAGTGTATCATCTCTAGTAAGAACATTCAACTTCTAGACTGAATTTTGCATACAAAAATCAGTCCTCGAGTTCAATTCTTAAAGAAATCATCAAGTAATCAACTTTGTATCATTTGAAAGGAATAATTTCACCAATTATTTTCAATTTTTTAAAAAATGATTATGAAAACCCAAGACAGACATCTCATTTTCAAACTCAACTAGACAAGAATTTGGGTACTCAAGACTTCCCCCAAATCATCTTGTTTCAACTAAAATCCAAATCATTCTAGATTAACACAAAAATGACCATCTATTTAACATTAAATTAATTTATCCAAATTAAAATCTATAAATATGAAAACCAATCTAGAGAAGAAGAGTAGAAAATTTTACTATCTAATGCATGAGAGTGAGGAATAGACATACCTAGTGTTGGATTGTAATGAAAGGCACAAAGATTTTAGAAGGTTGATAGAAAAATAGAGAAGAATGAGAGTGATCATTTAACTTTCACTTTTTTGATTTTAGGAACCTGCAGAAGTCGCTTAAGAGACTAATTCTGTTTTTGCTATACTTGCTCATATTTCTAGGTCACTTAAGCAAAATGTGGGCCTTTCTTATGAAGCTTGAAATGGAATTCGATTTTGTGACCTCCACTTAAGTAATGCACCTTTGCTTTTGGTGATATCACACATTTCTCAGCTATAGTCAATTCTTTGAAAAATTAGGCGTAATTTTCCATTCAGTGACTTGTGCAGCAAATTTTGGTGATCTTCAGCCCTTAAAAAGTGTTCCAAGTCCTATTTTCAAGGTGATATGACCCCAAATTTCTATTCTGCAAAATCTTTTGCTTCTAAACTTGTTCAAAACACTCCCAAACACTTTGAAATCATGAATATTAGTCAAAAATAAAATCCCAACCTATTCTAAAAATTTTAAAAACTCAAAATTAACTAAGAATTAAAATATGCCAAATACTTTGAGGCGATGAATATCCTCCCCAATTTCAAATCAAGAAATCTATGAGATGCATGGGGATAAGAAGAGACGATCAAGAGTTGCATATGAACTCTCCACTTTGAAGACTTGAATTTCCTACCTAATTTCACAATATGTTTTCTCTAAGGCTCGTTAGATGCAGGTGAGAGGAGAAACATGCCTTTTGCACAATGAAGTTTATACTTATCAACCTTCAAGTGAGTGACACTCGCACTTCCAAATAAAGTAAAGTTGTCATAAATGATATTTTTGACTTTCTCTTGCAACTTTAGTATCATTTTTCTGATTTTGGTATCTTGGATGATCATTGGCTTGGATGGCATGCAAGTACCCAAAATTTCTTCCACATTTAGAATAACCCAATGCTCTTGAAACTCCAACTCCAACTCATTATTTTTGCCATTTGACAAGGTATCTTACGAACTCCAATTCTTTTTCTTACATCGGCCTTCAAACTTTCAAGTTCAAACTAAAATTGGATCACTTCATGTCATTGAGTAAGATGCAAATTACATAATAAATCCCTCATTTATAACATTAGATCTCTTAGCATCACACCCTTTGCAAGTTATTGAGACAAGTACGTGAACCAAACTTGACTCACAACAATTATCTCCCTACATATATCTTGATACCAAGAGGTATCAACATAATGTTTTCCAACATGAGGTCATCCACAATATGGGCAAGGGTAATCAACATATGACTTTCAACCATCAAGATTTATTTCATCACAAGAAGCCATAACAGAAAAACACAAAAAGAAAATACAAACAAATATTCACATTTTGATAGAAACTAGTAAACTATAAATTCTAAATTACTTCAATACGCCAATTGTTCCCCGACAATGGCACCATTATTTATAATGCTCAGCTACACCTTTCACGAATCTAGGTGTAGTTAATTGTCAACAATTATAAATCCAATGGAATTAGGGTTGATTCTATGAGGAACAATAAGCTACTAATTCAAATCTAAAATAAAAGATAAAATCATAATACAAAGATAATGACTAGTAACAATCTAGCATAGGGGATAAAAGGCAACAAGGAACAAACCCTTTTCAAGAAGGAATCCAATGGGATTTATGAATGGGTAAAGGTATAGCTCAAACTAATCAATTGTCAATGGAGGCTAGGTCAACCTATTATTTGAAATGCATCTCTCAATCACAAATCGACTTTCGATGCATGCTTCCTCGAATATAAACATGGGTAATAATAGAAATTAACCCAATCCTTAGGGAAATATCATCTCGCTAGTGGAATTACTATTAACAAATGCTAGTGGATTTACTAGCTAACCAACTCCACACTTCTCTCTCGAGTAAGTATAAAGATCTAAGGTAGAATCAAGTTCGTGAACTCAATTCATAAGTTAAACATTGCAACCTAGTAAAACCGATATCAAATTAACTTGAAATTGAACAAATAGTCAAAACTTACAAAATTGGTTATCTTTAACACAAAATTCAAATCACAAAATAACAACACATAGAATTCAAGCATGACAAAGCAAATAGTTGAAAGGGTGAAAAATAATTACAAATGAAGCACACAATCTTCACTCTAATGGTGTGTATTGAGAAATATTTCTCTCCAAGTTATGCCCTCACTCTATTGGATTGTTGGCTTTTAGAGTTAGGTATGGATTTGGATTTTGCCTTGGGCTGAGTTCCTTGTCTCAGCTAATGTTGGTCTTCAATGGTCAAATGGGGGATGCATTTATTTTGAAGCTTGTGTTGTCAGGTCTTGTAGATGGGATTTAGGTGGTTCTAGAGATGATCAAATATCTAAGGACTAATAGAATATTCCTGGTGGTTAGAAGATATTAGATTTTTTAGCTTGAGGTAGATATTTGGATTAATGAGATTGGTTTCTTCTGCCATGGTCTTATGATTGTAAAATTCAATGGTTTTGGCATGGTATTAGTTTATCAAATAATTCTGGTACTTTTGGATGGGTTTATCCTGTTGAGTCGGGGCTAGATTCAAATAAAGGAATTTGAGGAGTTTCTAGAGTTTTGAAGTGAAATTGATAATTTTCCTCTAAGCCTGAGTGCAATATAACATTGTTTGATCTATGAGAGTACTTGAGGATCTGGCAGAATAAGCAAGCATAATATCCTCATCCTTTCATGCTTTTTGGCTATGGTGGTTCTTTGATATTTTTGGACGAAACACCTTTTTAGTAATGAATATTGTAATGATCCTTCAGGTTATTTCCCCATTACCTGATCCTTTTAATGTTTAGAGCTTTTCTATAGAAATCTTAAGTCATTTGTCACTTATTGGCACTGACAGTTTGTCACTGGGTCATTCATTTGGATTCTATGCAAATTATTGGATTTTGGAGCTTTTAAAACTTGAATGTTCACTTAAATCAAAAGTTTACGCAAACAACCTCAAAATGCAATTCTTATGGTTCCATCAACTATGGAACGGGCATTTTTGACTAGGAGAATAGTCGGCTTGATTCTCGAGGTTAGCAATGCGAGTTTGTTCCATTAGGAATTTTAGCTTTTGAACTTTGACCTAAGTTTTACCTTAATCAATATTCTTGAAAATCATGTTTGGATGAGAATTTTATTAGTACAATTAGCTCCAGAATGTCGAATTTGGTCTAGAATGATCTTTCATCCATATCTCGAGATTTCTAGTCTCATTTTGAGCCCTCCTATAGAATTTAGACTAGAGTGTCACTTTAGCATAGGAAACACTATTTATCAAATGATCTCCATTAGAAATTTTGACTGTGCTATTGAGTCTACAATGCTAAATTCGATAGGATAGCAATGTTCATTTGTGTGGATGGGGTTCCGAATGAATCTCAAGAAACTCATTAGAGAATTCCTTGTTTGAGCATACCAATTGATGCACATCAACAAGTGCAGCTCAAAGTCCTCTTTGCATTCGTATGCCTTGGGGGTTGCGTTCACAAAGCTCTATTACCCTGGTCTACACGATTAGAGGCACCCCTTTGCATTTAGGATACCTTGATCATGAGTGGACCATGATCACGAGAAATGGTATCATGATCTGATTTCTCAAGTCATGATGGAACGTACCATGACCCATCGACAAGTAAGCTGACCTAAAATTGCAAGTAATGGGTTTAAGCATAGAAACCAAACAAGAATAAGTAGTTTTGGATATAAATAGAGAAAATAAGTAGAACAAACAAATATATATGTATATATACACACATACACAACAATGATCCTTCCCAAACCTTGGAAATCACAAGTACAGAGTTGCTAAATAGAGTTGCTACTATAGATACAAGTCCTAAAAGTGGACCAAATATATAAAAATATGACAGGGTTTAGTCTCCAGGAAAACAAAAGATGGTCCATAATATGTAGAGACGATTATGATTTAAAAGGTCATGTGCTCACCCTCTTGAATAAGACTATTGTAGGCATGATAATCAACGTTTATAGATGGTTCTCAAATCTGCATCATTAAAATAGATATAGAGTATATCCAGAGTATAAAATTACAAGTATCTAGTAGGCATCATAGTCCGAGTGAGTAGGAAAAGTAAAGACCATATTAAAAGAAGCATTAAACTAGAACAGAGTTCAACAATGGAAGTCTAAAGTAAAAGAATTAAGATAACACACCCTATTGCAGAAGGATATAGGCTAAAGTAGTCTACAAACTATCTGCACCTAATAGGGCCCTTATATTCCTAGAAGGTACACTCATGTGCAAGTTAAATAAAAATTCGAATATAACCCCATAAGCTTGACGGATACATAAAATAGCTAAAGCTACTGAGAAGTAAACTGTAAACCCAAGAACGGAGAATGTAGAACCAAAACCTCAATCCAAACCAATAGTATCAGACAGTATAGAGGTCAAACCTCAAATTGAATATTTGCTAGAAATATTTGTGCAGTAGAGGTCAGACCTCAAATTTATATGCTTGTTCAGAGAATCAATTAGTTGTGGCTGCGGCTCAAATATGGATGGTTGCCAAGAATATCAATGTAGTAGAGGCTGGAACTTAGAATCTGGATGCTTGCTAAAGGTATCACTATTGTTTCTAAGAATGACCATATCAAACTATAATCAAGAGTTTTTGTGGAACGTCATTCATGCTAAATGGATAAATATAACCATCTAATTCAAACCCAAAACCAGATCTTGAATCACTAAAATAATTCAATGTCATCGACGACCTCACAAATATTGTAGAGCCATAGAATTATAAATAGAATGTCATTGAAGTAAGTTTACCACCTAGCTAAGGCCCAAGCTTTCAGACTCAAGTTTGCTATACTGGTCTACAAATATCTAAGTGAGCTAACACGAGGTTAGTAAAACTAAGTACTAGTCATCCTAGAATAGTGCCCACATGCTTTAAATAATTAAATAAACAAGTATTATTCAAAAAACAAGATATGGATACACCTAATCATAATTTGATAACTACCTATCACGACCCAAGCTAGGCCTTAAGTGTGACATGACAATTAGGATCTTTGAAAAAACCTCAACAAAGCATCTTAGCATGAACATTCATAAGTTATAAACAAAAACAAGTTTCAACTAAGGAACGAAATAAGTCTCAATAATAAGAAAAGCAATCAAGTCAAGGAGACAACATAGATTAATACACAATATGTCCAACAAGCCTCTACAGAGCATATTCTAACAATGACGAGAGCTAAGATATGTTCTTAGCTCATCTTCAATGAAAATTAAA
This sequence comes from Solanum aculeatissimum, assembly GCA_038996855.1. NCBI lineage: Eukaryota > Viridiplantae > Streptophyta > Magnoliopsida > Solanales > Solanaceae > Solanum > Solanum aculeatissimum. Next base: position 13,066 of record JBCEWC010009799.1, read on the forward strand.
GTAAATGTCTAAAAAATGGAGGCCAAACCAACAAAATATTCATGAGCTCAACAGGAAAATCCTCTAAGCATGAGGTTTTACAATCAAGTATGTACTATCAAGCCAACTAGCCATGGAGAGAGTGAGGAGTGTCCAACCCTACATTTTTAAATAATATAGGTAAAATATGCATTAGTACATTTGAACGTACTATGTACATGGGCAATGCATAACAATAATAAGTGATATGTCGTATAAAGTTGTAGCATCCCGTAAGTTTGAAGTTGACACCAAGGATGTAACAACCTGGAAAAAAAATTTGAACCTTGTAAGATTGATTAAGATCTTATTTGAAAATTCCATGTTTGGTTAATGAGCTTCATGAGTCTCTCTTGAATGGTCGTATTCAAAGCAATTGCATTGGTTAAGTTTTGCTCGACGTCTTATGGAAGGCTGACTTTAAATGGCCATATCTCTTGGAACGGGTAGAACTGGGAGGGCCATAACCTATAAAATTGAATCTCTATGATTTATATTTCCATCAAACTTTGTTTCACTTGATTCAGAGTTCGGATGAAAAGGTTATGGCCATTTTGGTGAGACTTCCTATACAAGGACCCATTTCTGGAATTTTGGTTAAGGTACTGCCTCATCGAGGACTTCACGGGTTGTGTGCCATCTCATGGTCCATGAAGTAGCTCGTGTAAACTTTCACAAGGAGTCGTAAGGTGTTTTGGGATAGCCTTGACCTAAGGATTGGCTCTATGTATAAGGTTAACGTTACGGAAATCACGTCATCGACAAATAGAGGTTCACGGACCGTGTGAGGCCTCATGGCCCGTCAAACAGTCCGTGTAAGGATGCCAGACAAAGACCTAGACCAAGTGAGGCTACACGGACCACCTCATGGTCCATGTGAAGCCTTACGGCTCGTGAAGCAGTCCGTATGGTTACAGAAGGAAAAATTAGGAATTGTCATCTTAGACTTTTGTCAACAAGGATTTTCCTAAAGGTGATGTTTCCAGTTTTTCTTACTCATTTCATTAATGGTTAATTATATTTTTGGTTATTCATAAGGGCATTTTAGACTTCCGAAGCCCTTCTAAACCCCTGGAATTAGCCTATACACTTTCATTCAATTCAAATTTCTTCCTAAACTTAGAATTATTTTCAAACTCTCTTCCAAGTCTCTCTTCCAAGTGTGGGTTGAAGGTTGGGATTGGAATTCAAGAAAACATTCTTCGTCAATTTCTCTTCTCTCTAAAGCTTCTTGGTAATCAAGGTATGTGGAAATTTATTCATGGCTCCTTTCAACCATGAAGCCCCAAATGAATTTCTTCAATTGATTTTTATGAAATTATGCTTACTTTAAATATGGATCTTTAAATACATTATTGTTTGATTAAATTGAAGTGTGGGCTATATTTGATTGTTGATATTAAAGAGAATTAAGTTCTAATTTGTTGAATTCCATTTGTTTTATGTAGGTTCAATTATGCATGTCCTTTTAAGGTGTAAATCTATGCATGGGTAATGTTAATTAGTTTTAATAATTGATTTAACTTTGAATTTCATATGGATTCTTCTTATTATGAATTTAAATTATGAATTCTAATTTTCCATGCTATTTCTCTCATCATTCATGACATATGCATACTTGAAACTTGATTTTGATAATTATTTTGTTATGGGCTTAGTCCCACCTTGACTTGAATTGACTTGATTTTGAAAGATATGGAATATGACTAAAATATGATCACATCTTGTCTTAACTGGGCCTTTTGAGAATTTTTGGGTGATTACACCATCTTGTACTTATCTTGAAGGAGCTACTCCTATGTATTGGCCTTTGCACTTGTTACTTGAATTCTTGTTTGGCTTTTTAGCCTAAGTATGAAAAGACTTGAATTATGATTTATCTTTTTAGCCCAACCTTGAATTGCATTGGTTTGAGAAGTAATTATCCTTTATTTGAAATCATGTATATGTATATAAATTCTTATGGGATGACAACCGAACACCGATGGGATTGGAGTAGTAAGTGGGTTATCCCCAAGGGTCCCACTTTTTTCTCTTGAACTATGTGCCAGCATAGGTATTTGATATGATATGACTTGAAAATCCTTTTAAAAAGACCGAGTCATAAGGAAGGTGGCCATCACACTAAAAAGACCGGGTCGTAAGGTGTGGTGTGGCTACCATTGGCAAGTAGTCACCCTAATCTCAAATGCGAGGGCCTGACATCAGGAGTTTATGTATTAGCTCGCATGGATTGTGATTCCGATTAAGTCTCATCCTCTATATATTAAGCATTATGTCATCTCATGCATCATGGACTTCATGGCATATTGATATACTATTCTTTCCTCTATTCTCCTTCTATATATGTGCCCTTGTCATCTAACTTGTTTTGTAGGTACATGTTCATGTGCATTGCATGCCCGTATACTTAGTGCATTATATGTACTAAACCATACTATTTATCTACATGATCTAACCATGTAGGGGTCGGAGTTGATACTTGTCCACCTTTGGATGGTTAGCTTGGTGATCTTGGACTGTTGCTTGTGGTGAGCCCTTTACTTCAAGGGCAAGACCTACCTTCCTCTATCTTATGTTTTGGCTATGTCTTTTCTATCTTATGACTTGAGGGTGAGCCTGGGTTATGTTGTGGCCCTCATCTTATTCTATGTAGAGGCATTGTTGGGCATATCAGATCCTATTGTACATCGTATTATATGCTTGTTTGAAATGCTATGACTACATCATGTTTTGACTATGGCTATGCTTATGTTATTATGATATATTTTAATGAGAATGTGATTATGTGGAAGTCCCAAGTCCCTTCTTGCCCCCATATCTTGAGTCATACTTACACGCCCCTTAGAAAGTATTTGTTATGTGCTATGTGATTCATGTGAATCCTCTCCCCAATGACATCCCCATAGCTTGAGTTCAAAGTCCTAAAACCCCTTAGAATTATGTACTTCTTGTTATTCTACGCGCTTCCGGATCAATGATGTGTAAGATGATGCTATGATGGCTTGATCGAGGACATTTGGGTTCTCTTTTGCTATGTCATATCTAGGCCCTACTCTCGGGTCGTGACAAAGATGGTATCAGAGCACTAGGTTTATAAATGGTCCTCGGAGTACAATATGTCGCGTCAAGTACAGTGTTATTCATGGGTGTGATGCGCGCCATATCTATGAGTGAGAGGCTACAACGACATTTTAAGAAATATCTCACTTCATTGTCTCTTATGTCGTGCTATGAACTGTTTTATATGTTTTCCTAAATTATTGGTGTTGTTATCGCTCTTTTAGAATATGTCTCCATGAATAGCTCCTAGACAGGCCCCAGTTTATGAGGAGCAAGCCCCTCAAGAGCCTATGAGGGAGCAAGTGACTCATACTGAATTTCGAAATATGGTTGCTATGTTGGCGCAAGTGGTGACTAATCAGGCCCGACCGGCTAATCCCACTCATAGTCAAACTCCAGCCTCTAGGGTGAGAGACTTCACTCGGATGAATCCTCTGGAGTTCTTTGGTTCTAACGCATGATGAGGATGCCCAAGACTTTGTTGATGAGCTTACCAAAATGTTGAATGCCATGGGTGTGAGTTCTGAGGAGAAAGCTGAACTGGCTGCTTATCAGTTGAAAGATGTGGCTCAGGTGTGGTATAATCGATGGTTGGTTGAGAGGTTTGCTGATGTTAAGGTTGTTTGGGAAGAGTTCAAGTTTGTTTTTCTGGACCGGTTCTTCCCTCTTGAACTTAGGGAGGCCAAGATGACCAAATTCATTGACCTCAAACAAGGTGGAATATCTATGAGGGACTATTCCCTCATGTTCAACAAGCTCTTAAAGTATGCTACCATGCTAGTTGGTGATCCCTGTGCCAGGATGCATAAGTTTATTTCTAGGGTCTCTGATTTGGGGGTGAAGGAATGTTTCACCTCTATGCTTATTCGGGAGATGGATATTTCCTGACTTATGACTTATGTTGAATAGATTAAAGGGGAGAAACTCAAGGAAAAGAGGGTGAATGAGTCTAATAGGGCCCGGTATAATGGTGGGTTCTCTAACTCTAGAAGTGGTGATGGAAATGGCCGAGTCCAACAAGGCCAAGGCTCGAATGGGAGGTTTTCCAATACTAGGGTACCCCCTCCCAAGGCACAAATTAGGGGTAGACCATTACCTTCTCGATGTAACCAATTGTAACAACCCGAAAATTTTCGAAATGTACTTATGTTTGGCATTCTATGATGTAATAAAATCCATGGGTGAGTTTTGGCATCCACGGGTTGAGTTTAAGTGGCCGAATGCAAATTGGGCTAGTGAGTGGCCTAGAGGGACAGTTTCGGCAGTGTACTTCAAACAGTCATAACTTTTGATTTGGGATGAACCATGTGGTCTACAATATATCAAATTGAACATATTTGAGTTATCTTTGCAAAACAAGTGCTTTCACTCAGGTTGGAGTTTGGATGAGGGAGATATGGCCTAAACAATGATACTGTCTAAAATTGGGAAGCCATTGGAGATAGGCTCAGAAAAAATGGCCAAGGAATTTGGCACGGACCGTGAAACTTTGAACGGTCCATATAGTGCCTCTTTAGGTATTCCAGTGAGCTAGGGGTTTCCTGTAACAACCCCTAATAAAAGTCCAAACCAACGAAGCCTTGCACGGTTCGTTTGATGTTTGACAAGCCGTCCACTGTCCCGTCAAGTTGGACAGTGGCTAGGCCAAGGCTTGGACATGTTTTTCTTGGCTAAGTTTTGTTAGACGGTGCCTTACACGGACAGTCACACCTTTAACGGACCATCAAGTGGATCGTGAAGTGTAACAGAAAGTCCTCCGAGAGTTCACGCTTAAGAATTTGGCTAAGTGAGGTTGGACGGTAGGTTTGACGGGCCGTGTGCCTGTAGATGGCACTGTAGCAGCCGTTTGGGCACTGTGTCCAGTTAAAAGTTTCATTTTATTAATAGTATTTTCGTGATTTAACATTTCCCTAAGCCCCTTTATTGTCCCCTAAGATATCCTAAACCCCTAAAATATTTCCTAACCCCTATTTCATCCTCTGAAACTCTCCTATACACTCTCTTAAGATCCTAAGACTCTCTTGGCCTCCGTTGAAGCTATCTTGTAAAATTTGGGGAAGAAGACTTGATTAAGATTGATCTTGTTGGTTGTTTGCTTGGATTAAGATATGTGGGACGTGATTCAAGGATCCTCTTTCATCCTTGAAGATCCTAAGAACCCTAACCCTTTTAAATTGATTTTAAGCTTTCCAATT
>JBCEWC010009800.1:0-18340 GCA_038996855.1 Solanum aculeatissimum
GAAAGGGGATTAGGGTTTGATTTAGGGGGTTTAGGAGACCTTAGAAAGCCTAAAATGGGCATAGGATCTAATTAAATTATGAATTAACCATTAATGAAATGGACTAGGTGACTGAAGATAGGGTCACATGAAAGGCACAAAGTGACCGTTTGAAGGTTCACGGGCCGTCTACCTGCCCGTGAGGTTTCACTTGGCCTCGACTTCGGCTTGAACTCTCGGGGGACTTTTTAGATCACTTCACTAGGGCCTCATGGACCGTGTATCTGTACACGGACCGTGTACTGGTATGTGGAGCATCACTTGGTCTGGAGCCTAGCCTTGAACCCTTGGCCAACATTCTGGACCACTTCACAGGACCCCTCATGGGCCATGAAGGGTCACATGGACCATGAGGTGGTCCGTGGGACCATACTTGATCCATGGCTTTGCCCCTAACCCTTAGGAGCCCACTGGAACAACCCACAAGCTCCCCACAGACCGTGAACCACCAAACAGTCCGTGGTCTAACCCTTAGTCCCATATCCAGAACCCTTTTCCCAGCGTACTTCCAAATATGGGCAGTTTCACTGTAAGGGCAATAACTTCCACAAATGAACTTTGAATTGAGTGAAACCAGTTGAGTTACGAAGATAACTCAAAGAGCTTCATTTCGTTATATAGAATCCCACACAGTTAATCCCGTACAAAATGATATGCCTTTTCAAAGTCTACTGCCCAACCGGCCTCATAACTTCACCAAATTATCTTTTTTTGAATTCGACCACTTAAATACCACCCATGGCTACCAAAATTCAACCACGACCAGTTTAACACTAACCTTGACCAACCATTATGATGTTTGAAATTTTTTTGGTCATTACAATTACTCATTTCATTAACTATTAATATGAGATTTCTTTACATTAAACTTCACCTAAAGTGATCTTTCTTAATGCGAATTTAAATTAATCAATAAAAACAGATGTAGCCTTCTGTTATGAAATCTATTCGAATATAATATTTTTTTGTCAAGTATATAAATTTATACTTAAATCTACTAAGACTATAACAAATGTAATAGATACAAGATAGAATAATTGTAATTCTAAAAGTTTTAGTCCTTCTCTTGAAAAATTAATCCATGCATGGATTTAGTGTATCTTCAGTTGACTATGTGAGTATTGAGCTTGGATATGTGATGATTGTAGGTTGTGAGTGTGTTTCCACTGTTTGTATTTGAATCCATTTTGCCACTATGAGTTAGGATTTTGTTGAAAGACATGTTTCACAACATCTAGAACTTACCCGATTTGTTTTGAGGAGTGATTTGGTTGATTCCAGATTAGGAAAGGACCTTAGGCATTCTTTTGTTTCTTTTGAGTTCACCTTGACCATATGAACTTCCAATGACATTGAATTGATTCCTTAGTGAACTACTTTTGAGCCTTGATCCTTTCTTTGGCAGCCATGTAGCCTTGACCTTTATTTGTGAAAGACAATTCCTTCTTGTTCATTACCAATCCCTCCTTGAGCTTAATTGAGCGAAGTGATGGCCAAAGGCCAAAGTTGGGGGTGTATCCCATGAAAAAGTTGAGGAAAGAAAAAGAAAAAGGAAGAATGGAGAGGAGTCCTTGAATGATGAGAAAGAGAAAAATAATCAAAAGTGAACAATGATAAGAAGAAAAAGAAAATTGCTTGAATAAAAAAGAGGAACCCCCAGAAATGTTGAAAGATTGTTGCAAAAAGGGAGACACCTTTGGACTTAAAATCAAGAGTAAAAAGGTGTCAATTTTGAAAATAAAAAGAGTGAGGACCAAAAGGATCTTGGGCACGAAAAGAGTGAGTGTAGAGTTCAAGGAGGGATGAGCCACTACTATCCATATGTTATCCTACCCAACCTTAGCACTACATTATAACCCAAATAAAGTCATTTGAGATCCTATTATGGATGAAAATCAAAGAACTCCGATTGAGAATAAGGGCAAGCATATGGTTGGAGCTTATATGCCATTTCACAATTGGAAGAGTGAGTGTTGAAACGATCCTTGCAAATTGTGTCTTAATCTTATGTGTATAAGATCTTCTTTAGCGTGAGGGTAAATGGTGATGCTTTTAGGTAGTGATCAACAACGACATGATCAATTGTGAGTGTAGCCATGTCTTGAGAACTACTTAATCACCTCTTGAGGCTTCAAAATCGCATAAGTGGTTTGTAAAAACCTCAAGAATGGATAACAAAGGTGGAATTGTATGTGTTGCTCCTTGTGGACCTGTTTGCAAGCTTTGAGTTGCACTAATTTGTGTTTGATTTTCTTAAGGGCAAGCTAAATATTAAGTTGGAGGTGCTGATGAGTCCATATCTTGGACTCATTTTGGGCTTAAAATTTGAAGAGATGGTTTTATCAATGTGCACAAGTGGATAATGCTCAACAAAACTTGAAAAAGGGGAAAAACATAAAAAAGGTAGACAAAAGCATCTTTTGTAACGACCCAAAAATATTTGAACTTCGTATTAGTGGGTCAAGGTCTATTTTGAACTTGTTATGGTTGATTAGTGATGACCATGGATTCTATTTAAGTAGTCCTGTTCAAAGGAATCGTGTTGGTGGAGTTTTGTATGGAACCGTGTGGAAGGAATAACTTTGGATGGCCATACCACATGGAAAGAGATTAACTGTGTGGGCCATGACATATCAAATAGAATATCTCTAAGTTATCTTTGCAACAAAACTTGTTTCAATCAATTCAAAATTTGGATGTGGAAGTTATGACCATTTCAGTGGGACTACCCATGCACGAAAGTGTTCTGGAAAAGGGAAACTATTATGGAGCTAAGGCATTGCCCTACGGGAGGGGCCATGAGCCGTATGAAGGCTCAAAACCTATGAAGGGCCTCTGTGGACTGATCTAGTGAGTTTCAAAAGTGCTGGACCAAGGCCCCGGACCAAGTGATACTCCACGGACCACGTCATGGTCCGTGTGATGCCTCCGGTCCATGAGGGTCCCTCGTGGAGTGGTAAAGAAACTGTCTAGACCCCAGGGCAAGGAATCTGGACCAAGTGAGGCTTCATGGACCAGTGTACGGTCCGTATACAGCTTTACGAACTGTGAGTCCTGTCGTGTAGGGATCCATAAAGTCTCCCAAGATTTCAAGCCAAGACATGAACAAAGTGAAGTCACACGGTAGGGTTCATGGTCCGTGAACCACTACACGAACTGTGTGGATGCTTTCGTCAATGACTGTCTCAATTATCTTCTGTATTTCATTAATGATTAAATGGTAATTTTAATTATTCCTAGGGCCATTTTAGCCTTTCTAAACTCTCCTAAAACCCCTAAATTGAACCCTAATTAATTTTAATTCATTTAAGCTCTCAATTACTCTCCAAAATTCTCTTAGTTTTCTCTCATCTTCCATTGGAGACCAAGCTTGAAATTGGGAAAACTCAAGTCTTCATCAGAACCTTCTCAATCTTCTTATTAAATTCAAGGTATGTGGGTTTGATTCATGGTTTCTCTTTCAACCATGAAGACCCAAAATCCTTTTCTCAATTTTGATGAATTTATGATTTTTCTTGAAGTGGGCCTTTTATGTTTGGAATGAATTGGTGAAATTGAAGTGTGGGTTGTTCTTATTTTATGATTTTAAGATGAATTAAGCCCTTCATTGTTGAATTCCTATGATTTAAGAAAGGCACAAGTATGTATGTCCCCTTACTCTTTAATCCTTGCATGGGTAGGGTTAAATTGAGATTTAATTGTTGGTTTAACTTTGAATTTCTTATGAAATCTTATTATTATGAATTTAATTTATGAATTCTAGTTTCCCATTCTATTATCATCATCATCATGGCATTTGCATGCATGAATATAGATTTTAAGAAGTATATGATGTGGGCTAAGTCTCAAATATGTTTATGACTATGATTTTTTAACAGGTATGGGTTATGACAAGAATGTGATCACATAATGTCTATGATTTGACTCTTTGAGCAACTTTGTGTGTTTACACTAATATGATTTTACAAGTATGGAGCTACTCTTATGCATGAAGTTTGGCATAAAAGTGTATTTTGGCTTTTTAGCCCTATGAAGTATGATTTGGTCACTTATGCATGAATTTGAAGCAAGTGATTTGGCCTTTAAACCTAAATATTCATGGTATGATGTCAAGTATTTCTGTTCCATTTTAAAGGCATGTATATATATACGTATTCTTGTGGGATGATGACTTAGTGCCGAGTGGGATTGGAGTAGTAAGTGGGCTATCCCCAAGGGTCCAACTCCTTTCTCTCAACTATGTGCCAACATAGGTATATGACCAAAATGGGAAGGTTCCGTAAGGTACGCTATGATATGATATGTTATGGAAATATTTCCGAAATGACTGGGTCATAAGAAAGGTGGTCATCATACCGAAATGACGGGGTCGTAAGGTGTGGTGTAGGTTACATTTGGCAAGTAATCTTCTCTCATCCGATGTGAGGCCTTATCGGGCAAGTTCATGTTGTAACTCACATGAGTTTGGATGTAGGTTGTGTTCATATCCTCTATACTATAAGCATTATGGCATTTCATGCATCATGGATTTCATGGCATATTGATATACTATCCTTTCTTATATTCTCTTCTATATATGTGCCCTTTCCACCTAGTTGGGCATAGGTTCATGTTCATATGCATTTCATGCCCGCATACTTAGTGCATTATTATATGCTAACCTATATTATTTATCTATATGCTCTAATCCTGTAGGGACCGAAGTTGACTTTAATCCACCGTTGGACGACTAAACGAGATTTCTTGAAGTTTATACTTGTGGTGAGCCCTGTACTCCAAGGGCAACATCCACCTTCATCTACCGTTGTCTTTACTTTATGTTCCTTTACTTTATGACTTGAGGGTGAGCCCGAATTATGTCGTGGCCCCATCTTATCTTATGTAGAGGCATTATTGTACATATCAAACTCTATTATACATTATGCTATGTGTTACTTGTAATGATACAACTATCTATGTTAAGTGATGGTATCTTATGTTATGCTTTCATTTCCGCTTATGCTATCATCGTATGTTTGGACTGGAAATGTGCTTATGTGGAAAATATCCCTAACCTTGCTTGCTCTAATAGCTTGAGTCATACTTGCCCGCCTCTTAGAACATAATTTCTATGTGCAATATGATTCATACTCTTCCTGTTCCCGGTGACAGCTCTATAGCTTGAGTCCAAAGCCCCAAAATCCCCTAGACTTACATGCTAATTATTTAATATACGCTCTTTCGAACTGATAATGTGTGTAATGATGCTACTATAGTTTGATCGAGGACTCTCAAGTTCTTCTTCGCTATGTCACATCTAAACCCTAATCTCAGGTTGTGACAAAGATGGTATCATATCCCTAGGTTTTTAAATGCTCCTCGCAGTCCAACATGCCGTGTCGATTAAAGTCTTGTTCATGGGTGTGATGCACGCCATACTCATGAATGAGAGACTATGTCGACGTTTTAGGAATTTTCTCACTTCATTGTGCCTTATGTCGTGCTGTGAGTTGTTTTGAGAAGTTTCCTAAAATGGGGTGTTCTTGTTAATCTTTCAAAAGATGTCTCCTAGAAGAGCTCCTCTTCCTAGATAGGCTCCTGTCCATGAGGAACAAGCCCCTCATGAGCCTGTGGAGGAACAAGTGACCCATGCTGAATTCCACAACGTAGTGTCTATGTTGGCCTAGGTGGTGGCTAACCAAGCTCGGCCAACTAATCCCATGAATGGTGGCACTCCACCTACTAAGGTGAGGGACTTCACCTAGATGAATCCTCCAGAGTTCTATGGTTCAAAGGTTGATGAGGATGCCCAGGAGTTCATTGATGAGCTCGTGAAGGTGATAAGTATTATGGGTGTCAGTTCTGAGGAAAAGGCTTAATTGGCTGCATATCAGTTCAAAAATGTGGCTTAGGTGTGGTACAACCAGTGGTTGGTGGAAAGAATGATAGATGCTAAGGTTGGTTGGGAGGAGTTCAAAGTGGCCTTCCTGAACCGATTCTTTCCCCTTGAACTTCGGAAAGCCAAAATGACCGAGTTCATTAATCTACTACAAGGTAGCATGATTGTGAGAGACTATTCCGTCAAATTCACTAAACTTTCAGAGTATGCTCCTATGCTAATAGTCGATTCCCATGCAAGAATGTACAAGTTTATTTAGGATATTTTTGACTTGGTGGTGAAAGAATGTCGTACTGTAATGCTTATTAGGGACATGGATATCTCCCGACTCATGACCTATGCTGAACAGATTGAGGGTGAGAAACTCAAGGAGTGAAGGGTGAACGACTCTAAGAGCACCTGGTATGATGGTGGGTTCTCTAACTCTAAGGGTGGAGGCGGATTTGTTTGATTCCACCAAGGCCAAGGTTTGAATGTGATGTTTGCTAACCCAAGGGTGCCTCCTCCTAAGTTCCAAGTTGGGGGTGGTCCACGGTTTCCGTATTGCGACCAGTATGGGAAGAACCATGTGGGTGATTGGAGGAGAGCTTCGGGTGCGGGGGTTTGGACCACCTGATTTTCGACTGTCCAAGGGGTGCAAACAAATATCAAGCGACCCCCAGAGGTCAAGGGAAGCCGAAGGGTGAAATTGTTGGTGCTCCAAGGAATAATAGGTTCTATGCTCTTCATGATCGGGAGGAGGTGGATGAGGCACCGGACGTGGTGACTGGTATGTTAAAAGTCTTTAATTTTGATGCATACGCTTTACTTGATCTAGGTGAAAATTTATCTTTTGTGACTCCTCTGTCGGCTGTTAAATTTGGTTTGAGTCTTGAAACTCTAAGGGAACCTTATTCAGTGTATATTCCCGTGGGTGAGTCTATTATTGCTCGAAAGGTGTATCGGGGTTGTCCTATTTTTGTGTTGCATAAAGTTTTCCCTGGTAATCTTGTAGAGCTTGAGATGTATGACTTTGATGTTATTCTTGGGATGGATTGGTTGCATGCCTCATATGCCTCAGTTGATTATAGAACTAGGCAAGTCAAATTTCAAGTTCCTAATGAGCCCCGTATTAGAATGGAAGGGTAGTGATTCCGTGGTCAGGGGTCGGTTTATTTCCTACCTCAAAGCTCGGAGAATGATTTGCAAAGGGTTCATCTATCATATTGTAAGGGTTAGAGACGTAGAGGGTGAGTCACCGACGCTTGAATCGGTTTCGGTGGTTAATGAATTTCCCAATGTGTCTCCCAAAGAGTTTCTCGGCATCCCTCCCGATAGAGAAGTGGATTTTGGCATAGATCTCCTTCCGGATACTCAACCTATTTCCATTCCTCTTTACCGTATGGCTCCGACCGAACTAAAGAAGTTAAAGGATCAGTTGAAGGACTTATTTGAAAAGGGTTATATTAGACTGAAATTTTCACCTTAGGGTGCTCCCATTTTGTTTGTGAGGAAGAAGGATGGTTCTCTCTGAATATGTATTGATTATTGGCAATTAAATAAGATGACCATTAATAATAGGTACCCATTTCCCAAAATTGATGATTTGTTTGATCAACTTCAAGGAGCTACTCATTTCTCTCAGATAGATCTTCGATCGGGCTACCAGCAGTTAAAGGTAAATGAATGTGATATCCCAAAGACGACTTTCTGGAATCATTATGGGCACTTTGAGTTTGTGGTGATGTCGTTTGGTTTGACCAATGCTCCGGTGGTGTTTATGGATCTCATGAATTGGGTGTTCAAATCGTTCTTTAACAATTTTGTGGTGGTCTTCATCGATGATATCCTAATTTACTCCCGGAGTGAGCAAGAGCATATGGGTCACTTGAGGTTGGTGCTTTAAACTTTGAGAGAGAAACAATTGTTTGCCAAGTTTAGCAAGTGTGAATTTTGGTTAGAGGAATTTGCATTTGTTGGACATATGGTATTCGGTGATGACATTAAGGTTGATTCGAAGGAAACCGCAGCGGTGAAAGATTGGCCTAGACCGTTGACCCCTTCGGATATTCAAAGTTTCCTTGGATTGGCCGATTATAATCGGAGGTTTGTTGAGGGTTTTTCTTCCATTGCATCCCCATTGACTAAGTTGACCCAAAAGAAGGCTAAGTTTGTGTGGTCAAGTAAGTGTGAGAAGAGTTTTTAGACTTTGAAGGATCAACTCACATCGACTCCTGTTTTGACCTTGCCCAATGGGTTAGATGGGTTTGTGGTGTATTTTGATGCTTCACAGATTGGGTTGGGTTGTGTACTTATGCAACATGGTAAAGTAATAGCTTATGCGTCAAGGCAATTGAAGGTGCATGAGTAAAATTATCTGACCCATGATCTTGAGTTGGCGACGGTGGTGTTTGCTCTAAAGATTTGGAGACATTACCTATATGGGGTTCATATTGATTTCTTCACCGATCATAAAAGTTTACAATATGTGTTCAACCAAAGGGATTTTAACTTGAGATAAAGGAGATGGTTGGAACTCCTCAAGGATTATGACATGAGTGTCCTTTATCATCTCGATAAGGCGAATGTTGTGGCGGATGCCCTTAGTAGGCTATCTATGGAAGTGTGTCGCATGTGGATGAGGGGAAGAAGGAGATAGCGAAGGATGTGTACCGGTTGGCTAGGTTGGGTATTAGGTAGGCCGACTAAAAAATAAGTGGTATTTTTGTTTAAGGAAGATCCGAGTCATCGGTGGTGATTGATGTTAAGGTAAAGCAAGACTTAGATCCTTCCTCGGTAGAGTTAAAGAAATTGGTTGCCGAAGGAAAGATTGAGGTTTTCTCCCAGGAGGTAGATGGGGTGATACGGTACAAAAATCGATTGTGTGTTTTGGATATTGACGGCCTAAAAGTGATTATTAGGAGTAAAGCTCATAATTCCCAATATTCTATTCATCCAGGATCTACTAAGATGCATCTAGATTTGAAGGAGTTGTATTGGTGGCATGACATGAAGAAAGACATAGCCAAATTCATGTTGGAATGTTTGAATTGTCAACAAGTGAAGTGGAACACCAAAGGCCCGATGGATGGGCCCAAGATATTGAAATTCCTACTTGGAAGTGGGAGGATGTGAATATGGACTTCATAGTTGGGTTACCCCATACTCGTAAACAATTTGACCCGATATGGGTTGTTGTGGATCGGATGACTAAGTCAAATCATTTATTACCGGTCAAGACTACTTATAGTGCCAAGGATTATGCTAAATTGTACATTTGAGAGTTGGTAAGGTTTCATGGTATACCGAGGTCAATTATATCGGATCGTGGTACTCATTTCACTTCTTATTTTTGGAGGTCATTTCAAAAGGGACTTGGTACTAAGATCAAATTGAGCATCGCCTTCCATCCCCAACTTGATGGACAAGCTGAGAGGATAATTCAAACCTTACAGAACATGTTAAGGGTTTGTGTGTTAGAGTTCAAGGGAAATTAGGATGATCGTCGAACGCTTATTGAGTTTTCCTATAATAGTAGTTTCCATGCTAGAATTGGTATGGCCCCGTTTGAGGCTTTATATGGTAGAAAGTGTAGATCCCTGGTGGGTTGGTTTGAGATAGGTAAGGTGGAGTTGTTTGGCCTGGACATAGTGGTTGAGGCCATAGAAAAGGATGAAGTTGATTAGGGAGAGGTTGAGGACGGCTCAAAGTCACTAAAAGTCCTATTCGGATGTTAGGAAGAGGGATCTCGAATTCCATATGGGTGATTGGGTGTATGTGAAAGTGTCTCCTATGAAAGACATGATGCGATTTGGTAGAAAGTGAAAGTTGAGCCCTCGATACGTCACACCATATGAGGTTGTTGAGCGGTTTGGCAATATGGCTTATAGGTTGGATTTGCCTTCGAAGATGAGCTCTATTCATCCGGTGTTCCATGTTTCGATGTTGAGGAAATTTGTTGGTGACCCTACGACAATTACACCTTTGGAGGGTATGACGGTTGAGGAGAATTTGATTTCTGAAGAGGTACCGGTCAAAATTTTAGATAGGCAAGTGAAGCGGCTTCGCAACAAAGAGGTGGCTTCGGTTAAGGTGCTTTAGAGTAAACAACATGTGGAGAGTGCTACATGGGAAACAGAGTTGGACATGATGGAGAGATACCCCTATCTTTTCCAATCTACTCAAGCCTAAGGTACTAGGTTCTATCCTTACTAATGGTCCTAATTCTTTAAATTCTTGAGTCTCATGACATTGCATGCATACATGAGCACAAAAATGAATCAAATGATGTCTTGACATGATTTTTAAATGATTTTGAAAGTGATGCATGATCCTTATAAGTTATGATGACAATGTTTCTTGCTTGATTGATTTCCTTAAGTTGTGGTCGAGCTCATTCGAGGAGAAATGTTCCCAAGGGGAAGATGATGTAACGACCCAAAAAATTTTGAACTTCGTATTAGTGGGTCAAGGTACATTTTGAACTTGTTATGGTTAATTAGTGATGACCATGGATTCTACTTAAGTGGCCGTGTTCAAAGGAATCGTGTTGGTGGAGTTTATGGAACCGTGTGGAAAAACTGACTTTTGATGGCCATATCTCTTGGCACCAGATGAATTGTGTGGGACACGACATATCAAATTGAAGCTATCGGAGTTATCTTCGCAATGAAACTAGTTTCACTCAATTTAGAATTTGGATGTGGAAGTTATGAAAATTTCAGTAGGACTGCCCGTGCACAAAAGTGTTCTGGAAAGGGGAAACTATTTTTGAGCTAAGGCATTGCTCTACGGGAAGGGCCACGATCCGTATGGAGGCTCACGGCCCGTGAAAGGCCTTCGTGGACTGATCCAGTGAGTTCCAGGAGTGCTCGACCAAGGCTCCATACCAAGTGACGCTCCACGGACCACTTCACGGTCCGTGTGGGTCCCTCGATGAGTGGTTCAGAAACTGCCTAGACCCCAGGGCCAGGACTCCAGACCAAGTAAGGGTTCACATACCAGTGTATGGTTCGTGTGTAGCTTTACAGACGATGAGTCCTGTCGTGAAGTGATCCAGAAAGTCTCCCAAGATTTTAAGCCAAGGCATTAACCAAGGTAAGTCATACGGTAGGGTCCACGGTCTGTGAACCACTACACAGACCGTGTGGATGCTTCCGTCAGCGACTATGTCAGTTATCTTCTCCATTTTATTAATGGTTAAATGGTAATTTTAAATATTCCTAGGGCCATTTTAGCCTTTTTAAACCCTCCTAAAACCCCTAAATTGAACCCTAATTCATTTTAATTAATTTAAGCTCTCAATTCCTCTCTCAAATTCTCTCAATTTTCTCTTATCTTCCATTTGAGACAAAGCTTGAAATTGGGGAAAACTCAAGTCTTCATCAGAACTTTCTCAATCTTCTTGTTAAATTCAAGGTATGTGAGTTTTATTCATGGTTTGTCTTTCAACCATGAAGACCCAAACTCTTTTTCTCAATTTTGATGAATTTATTATTTTTCTTGAAGTGGGACTTTTAAGTTAGGAATGAATTGGTGTAATTGAAGTGTGGGTTATTCTTATTTTATGATTTTAAGATGAATTAAGCCCTTCATTGATGAATTCCTTTGATTTAAGAAAGGTACAAATATGCATGTTCCCTTACTCTTTAATCCTTGTATGGGTAGTGTTAAATTGAGATTTAATTATTGGTTTAACTTTGAATTTCTTATGGAATCTTCTTATTGTGAATTTAATTTATGAATTCTGATTGCCCATGCTATTCTCATCATCATCATGGCATTTGCATGCATGAACATAGATTTCAAGAAATATATGATGTGGGCTAAATTCCAAATATGTTTATGACTATGATTTTTGAACAAGTATGGGTTATGACAAGAATCTGATCACATAATGTCTATGATTTGGCTCTTTGAGCAACTATGAGTGTTTACACCAATATGATTTTACAAATATGGAGTTACTTTTATGCATGAAGTTTGACATGAAAGTGTATTTTGGCTTTTTAGCCCTATGAAGTATGATTATAAAATGTGTTGACTTTTTAGTCACTTATGCATGAATTTGAAGCAAGTGATTTGGCTTTTAAGCCTAAATATGCATGGTATGATGACAAGTGTTTTGTTTTCGTTTTAAAGGCATATATATGTATACGTATTCTTATGGGATGATGACTTAGTAACGAGTAGGATTGGATTAGTAAATGGACTATCCCTAAGGGTATCACTCCTTTCTCTCAACTATGTGCCAACATAGGTATGCAACCAAAATGGGAAGGTCCCGTAAGGTATGCTATGATATGATATGATATGTTATGGAAATCCTTTTAAAATGACTGGGTCGTAAGGAAGGTGGCCATCACACCGAAATGACCGAGTCGTAAGGTGTGGTGTAGGTTACCTTTGGCAAGTAATATTCTCTCATCTGATGGGAGGCCTCATCGGGCAAGTTCATGTTGTAGCTCACATGAGTTTGGATGTTGGTTATGGTCAAATCCCCTATACTATAAGCATTATGGCTTTTCATACATCATGGATTACATGACATATTGATATACTATCCTTTCCTATATTCTCTTCTATACATGTGCCCTTGCTATATAGTTTGTTGTAGGCTCATGTTCATATGCATTGCATGCCCACATACTTGCATTATTATATGCTAACCCATAATCTTTTTCTGCATACTCTAACACTATAGGGACTGGAGTTGACTTTCTTCCCCCGTTGGACGGTTAAAAGAGATTTTTTAAAGTTTATACTTGTGGTGAGCCCTATACTCCAAGGGCAACATTCACCTTCATCTACCTTTTTCTTTACTTTATGACTTGAGGGTGAGCCCGAATTATGTCGAGGCCCCGTCTTATCTTATGTAGAGGCATTGTTGGACATATTGAACTATATTATACGTTATGCTATGTGTTACTTGTAATGATACAACTATCTATGTTAAGTGATGGTATCTTATGTTATGCTTTCATTTACACTTATGCTATCATGATATGTTTGGATTGGGATTGTACTTATGTGGAAAGTCCCTAATCCTTCTTGCCACCAAAGCTTGAGTCATACTTACCCGCCCCTTATAACATAATTGCTATGTGCTATGTGATTTATGCTCATCCCTTTCCCTGTGACATCCCCAAAGCTTGAGTCCAAAGCTCCGGAATCCCCTAGACTTATATGCTAATTGTTTAATATACACTTCCAAACTTATGATGTGTGTGATGATGCTACGATGGCTTGATCGAGGACACTCAGGTTCTCCTTTTCCATGTCATATCTAGGCCCTACTCTCGGGTCATGACATCATTGCTAACATATTTGGTGGAACATCGAAGAGTTAACGAGGCTGCCTGACGTTGTAAAAACCAAGTCCTTAAGTCCATGATAGAAAGAGGGTTAGAATCAATGTAGCCAACATGTTTGGCGTATCATCTAATGTCCAAGGAGATTGCCTAATATTACACTACTTACGACCCCAAATTCATGACAAAAGGGTAACACAGAGGGAAGTTCGGTGGATCACCGACCATGATCGAAAGAGTATAAATGTGTCACTCAATATTTCAGAGACTCAAGCCTTCAGGAGATGCAGAATAATGCACTCAAGTGCACATTCGACGCATCGCCAAGGTGCTCGGCGATTACTGACCTTAAAACAAAAAACAACTTAATGCACAAACTTTATTTATTTGCACGGACTATATAAGTGTTTTGGCAAGGACATTGTACGTAGTATTCCATATCAGGTTATACAAATAGAGAAAGAGAGTGAGAATAGAGTACACAGAAGCTTTTTTCTCAAGTAGTACACGAGTTTGGTGATTTCAAGCTTTACGAAGTAGAAATTATGGAGATTAGTTGGTGTAATTCAACTTTTCTCTTCCTATTCATCTTACCATGAACTAAACTATTGAATTTTGTATGGATTCATTTCTTTTGAGCATGAGTGGCTAAAACCCCTATGTTCAGGTGTGTGTAAATAATTTGGGTCATTGATTTTATGATTTGGATCTATGACATTTTGATTATATTGTTGTTAATCTATGTGAGTTTACACCTATTGCTAAGTTTTCATCTATAATCTTAAGATTGCAAACTTAGGGTTTACTTTCAATCTCTACTTATTGCTTTAATTTGAGCTATTAGAGTGCGCAATAGGTGTATTAGCTAGAAATCCTTCGGGGTTTCAGTTGAATGCCACAAACATGGGTTCAATGGATAAGATATTAGGTGGTTTACTATAATTTCTCAGGTCAGACGTGTCCTTGAGAGATTCGCCCATGATGTCATAATAGATTCATGTGAAACACTTTCGTTGTCATAATTGAAGTATTGGTTACCAACAACATAGCCTACTCAATATTTTTAACTCGATTAATCAAGTGCATATACCGAGTTATTTAGATCTATTCCCATACCTGCATACCCTAACATCTCTCTTAATCTATTGTTAATTTTCAGTTTAGATATTATCGTTAGTTGAATCTTGATATTTATTTACGGCAACCTTCTAATTAGACCCTGTAATTGCATAGTTCAATGCATAACTTCACCTCTTGAACTACCATTCCCCGTGGGATTCAACCCCAACTTTTTTATTGGGTTAATATACTAATAACGATCATCCATACTTCTATTTGAGTAGTAGATTTGAACGTCATCAGGCCCATGAAAGGAAACACATATTATAAAATGAGTCATAGAGTGAGTTCTAGAAGTTGAAGAAATTTTTTAGTTTTTGGAAAGGAAACCATGACCAATAGGACTGCACGTGGTCTTATTTATGGTCCATGGTTAGTGTTCGTGGATGGGGACTTGGGAAATGGAAAATTGGTTAAGTGTGGAAGGGTTCCACGAGGTGATCCATGACTTGTGGATTTGTTTATGACCTATCGAATAGTTTTGTAGTTTGGTGGGTCAAACACCCAACTTATAAGATTTGAAAAAGAGAATATGATGACTCAAAGCATGACTCATGGTTGAGTCCACAACTTGTAATCGAGGTTTCATGGTTTGAGTTCATCAATTTTAATGAAGGGCATTTTCATCCTTTTCGCGTATTCTAGACCTAAACTATGTCATTTTCACAATTTCCTAAGCCCCTAATTAGACCTAAAATCCCTAAATATCCCCATTCCTTTCATTCTTCCATCTTCTAAAGCATTTTAAGGAAAATATCCTCTCAAGAAAGCAAGGCAAAAGGCTAGGGTTTCAAAAGGGTCTTCCTCACAGCATCAAGTTCCTTCTTCCTAGACTCAATCAAGGTATGTGAGTTGATTTGTGAGTTCCTTTCACCAACAAAGTCCTTCCTTAAAGCTTTTGACCTTTTCTTTAAGTTCCCTAAAATACTACCATACTTGCCAATGCTTTTAATGATGATTTCATGATGTATCACTATGTATTTTTGTCTCCAATGTTATTATGCATTGATTTACTATGTATATCCATAAGTTTTATGTTGATGACAATGACCGTAAACATTAGGGTTTAATGGATGATGTGTGGACTGCTAACATATGATTTAAAATGCATATTTTCTTTATGTTCATACATTGGTGCCTTAATTTATGCAATTTCCATGAAATAATTAAGTCCATTAATTTAAGATGATTTATTCATGATTTGAATGATGATGATGAGGGCATAAAATAAAGGTTTTAATGTTAATGTTTTTTCAAGGATATAAGCATGTCAGTGATTCCCTTAATGATATCTATGATGGTCTCCAAGGTTAAAGGATAATTCTCACTTGGTGGTTCGTAAGTTTTTGAGTTACTCTTGAAATTGCTACTTATGATTCTAAGTGTCATTACTTGACTAGGTATATATTATAAAACATTTCATGGTATGACTTAGCACCGAATGACGCAATAAGGTGGGTTTCGATAAGGGAACCTTCGAAGCAACCCTTTGCCCTTATTAACTATGTGCCACCATAGGAGCCTTTGTAGGATATGCTAGTTGTTCTACGTTGTCCATTTATGCTATATGATGATGCATTCTATGTGATGGAGATCTTTCCAGCAAGTGGTCTCCCCGTGCCAACATAGGGGGTTATGTTAGATTTAATGTAGTAGCTCACATGGTATTATAAATCAATTATGATCCACTTCACAATGTGTGAGATTCGATGTCATCATTCCGTCACATGTGTTTCATTTATGCATTATTTTTACTTCACATTGAACGTTATTCCTTGTTCATGCACAAGCTCATATGCATGATGACTTCACCATTTCATGCATTAAAGTTTTTTAATTTATGAATGATGGCATTACAATTCTGTGTTTGCATTGCATATCCCATACTCAGTACATTCCAATGTACTAATGCCTATTTCGCCTACATGATGTCATTATTTAGGGTCCGACTCTCTTCCTCCTCTGGCACGTGGCTAGTTATCAACGTTCAAGACTAGTTTTAGTGGTGAGCCTTTACTTTGGGTCTTAAAATACTTTTCTTTATGTTATATACTATTCAGACTGATGTATAATTTGGTTTTTAAAACTGGAGGCTTTTACTTCCAAACTTCTTTACACATCATTTCTATTTGAGGAAAATCGAACAGTGCACTAGTTCCCTTAACTCATGTTTAGATGATATGGTTTTAGACAATGATGTATGTTTGAGATGTTTCCTATTTCTTTCAAATGACATTCTTTAGTCCCTTTCCCGTTATATTTCTTCACTATGTGCATGTTTTACCTATGAATGCTTGATATGTTAAGATGGCTTGGATGAAGTACCTACAGGTGTCTCATCTACCTTGTTATGACTAAATCCTAGGTTTGGGTCGTGAGACATTCTTTTATTAAAAAAATCTCTCTTTCTTTTTTATTATAAATGGAGGGCGATGAGTCCATATTTTGAACTCATAAGAGCTTAGAAACCAAGAAAATATTATCCTCAATGTATTATTATTTCTTATATGCTACTAAATTTTGTGTTTTATGCCAGGATTGAGGATAAAAGTGCATGAAAGGTAAAGACTCAACAACATAAGACAAAGGAGAAAAAATGTCTAAAAGGTGATCAAAAGTGGTGTCACTGACTCATTCGATGTATCGCTGAAGGGCGATATTGATCTCCTAATGTTGCAGAGTCCAACCCCTCAGATATGTAGCTAAAGGGTGATACTTGTGAAGGTTTAGTGGATCGCAAAATATGAATGACATAGCACAGTTGTGTCACCTAATATTCCAAAGACCAGGGCCTTCAACTGATGCATTAAAAGATGGTCAAGTAGACATTCGGCGTATCACTAAAGTTCTCGGCGATGGTCAACCTTGACCGTTGAATGGTGAAAATGTGCGCAACCTGAGAAAAATTTGTACAAAGTATAAATATGATTTGGAAAGGATTAATTCGTTCACTACACTGAGCTAAACACTACACAATAGAGAGAGAACCTTCCGTAGAGTGTACAGTGAACCTTTCTTGGAGAAAAAGTACACTATCTTTGAGGAGAAGGATTTTGGGGAATTGAAGATTGGGAAAGAGGAATTTTAGGAGTAAAAGAAGAGATTCTATCTAATTCGTTGTATTTTCACTTTGAAAAAGAGATTCTATCTAATTCTTTGTATGTTCTCTTTACCTATTGATATGAAAGCAACCATTAGTATTGAATTCTTTCTTTTGATTATGTTTAGCTAAAACCCCTAATTTTGGGGGTGTGTAATTGACATGGGCACTTGATTTATAGTTTGGGTCTTATTTATTTTGAATGTTATGTTATTAATTTGAGTGAGTTCATACGCATTGCTATTTTTAACTGAAAAGCTTGAGGTTGTAAACTCGTGGGGTCACGACCCGGATAGGGGGCCTAGATGTGACATGGCGAAAGAGGAACCGAAGACCCTCGATCAAGCCATCATAGCACCATTACACTCATCATTAGTTCAGAAATGCAGAAACTAAATTATGTAGCACATAAGCTCTAGGGATTTAGGGACTTGGGACTCTAGCTATAGGGACAATACGGGAAAGGGATAAGCATGCTTACACATAGCATATAGTCACACATCATGCTCAACATACAAGTCATTATAATAACATGGCAACATAAGCCATTTCCATAAAATGAGAACATAATCATAGATCAAGTCGAAATAGCATCATATTACAAAGTCAAGTATCAATCATACAAGTCAAACATACAAGAGTAAAATTTTTCCAAACATGCCTCTACATAGAAGAGTGGGGCCTCGACAAGCTTGAGGCTCACCCTCAAGTCAAAGAAAGTAATACATAAAGGTAAAGAGGTAGATAGACGGGGGCTATTTCCCTTGAACAATAGGGCTCACCAGTAGCAAGTCTTCACAAGAGTATCAAGCGTCGTCTGGAAGAATGTAATGATCAACCTCATCCCCTACATGGTTAGAACATGTAGAAAAGAATATGGGTTAGCACAATTAAGCACTAAGTATGCGGGCATGC
>JBCEWC010009801.1:0-18338 GCA_038996855.1 Solanum aculeatissimum
GTTGTCACCTATATATGCCAAACAAACACAATATATATGACCAAAATTAATATATAAGTGTCAACACTAGATGGACATAAATCAATTTTGCAAGAAAATCAATTTTGTCATCAATAGGATCAACTAGTGTTGTCACCTATATATGCCTAACAAACACAACATATATAACTTGTATAAATATATAACAATTATAATTTTAAATGAAAAAATACTTTGGCTTTTTCACTAGCCCTTGGATTTGGAGGAGTTTATTGTAACTTTGATCGGTGCCGACGAATATTAATTTAAAACCTAAAATTTAAAGTACAATTGAAGTACATTATATTGAAGTTCTAATTAAAATCCTAAATTCAAGTTCTAATGAAATTAAATTTAAGTTCAACCTAAAAAACAAATCCTAAAATTGAAGTTCTAAATTATAAATAATCAAAATTCACAACTTAAAATATTCAACTTCCAAATTAAATCTAAGTTCCAACGATTCTTACTAATTCAACAACAATTCAATTCCAAGTAAAAAATACCTAATTTACAATCTCATTAAAAAAATCTCAAATTAAAACTAAAATCCTCAAATTTTTATTCACTAATAATTCACACAAGATATACAAATTAACTATCCTAATACCATTTAAACTTCATAACAATAGTCTTCTAACACAAAATTATCCAATTCATAATCTAATTTCATAAACTAAAATTTAAAGTATACACATAAACACAAAACAATAATTTCATTCACATATTCACAATTAACAACCAAAAATAACTTGAATAATATCATAATATCAACAAGATAAGTGAAATAAAGTAGTTAATAACTTACAAAATTCATAATTTCTAAAAAATAAAAATTTAACTAAAAAATACACTAAAAATGAGCAAACAAAATAAGAAAATAAATACCTTAACTTGATGGGGTGGGGCGGAGGTCCGGCGGTGGCTTGGCGGCGGAAAAAAGGCATAGGGGAGGGAGCTAGGCCGAGAGGGGGCGGGGGAGTGGCTAGGGTTTAGAGAGAAAATAGGGAATTTTTTTTAGTGAGAAAGTAAAAATAGGGGAGGAATAGAATATATATAAGGCAAGGGGCGACGGACGGCGTCACTATGTTCGTCACTTTTCGTTAAACGAGTTTGATCGTTGACCGAAAAGTGACAGACAGTTCGTCGCTTTTTTTAAAAAAAAAATTAAAAAAAATTGCGACGGACGGTATCGTGTAGTCCTTCGAAATTTTAAAAAATCCACAAAAAAATTATTTACGATTCGCAACGGACTGCATCGCTGTATAATTAAAAAAATATAAATTAAATAAAATATTTTGGCGGAAAAAACTGCCAAAATTTGCGACAGACATGTTGACACTGTCCATCGCTTTTAATTATAAAATTAATTTTATGAAAATACTCAAAAGCGACGGACAACGTCGTTAAGTCCGTCGCTTTTCTCTGAGACGCAGTCTGTCGCATTTTTGTCCGTCGCTTTTTGCCAGTTCTTTAGTAGTGATTGTCAAAGTATCTGAATTTAGCCATGACGATAGATGATAGGATCACATGCACCTGCATTGTGCATTAGTATTTTTGAATGTACTAAGTATACAGACATGTTATATAAATGGACATGATAAAACCTGCATTTAAATGTTAGATGACAAAGAGAAGTATATAGAAGAGAATACCATATCAAGATGCCTTAAATCATGATGCATGAATGTCATAATACTTAAACATAAGTGGGGATGGAACTTCAACCGACATATAAGACCATGTGAGCTATTACATGGAATCTCGATGTTGCCTCTACACCAAAGAAAGAGTAGCCTACTTGCCAAAGGTAGACTATACCTCCCTTTACCAGCCTTGCCCATTTAAGAGAGTGGTGATACATACATAATCATAATTATCCATAATGGGCATAAACATGAACCTACGGTAGCATGTAGTTGTGAGAAAGGTAGACTTTATATAAGGACCCTTAGGGATAGTCCCCCACCTCCAATCTCATTTGGTGCTAAGTTATCATCCCACGAAATACATACATATACATGGACATGCTTATAATAGGGTCATAAGTCATTTCAAATCATCATCATGCATGCTTGGGGTTAAAAGTCAAATCATACTTCAAAACTTGATTGCATGCATAGGAATATGTCATTCATACTTGTACATAATAGTGCATACACATGAATAAGTGCTTAAAGTCATATCACAGTCATAATTGTGATCAAAATCATGTCATAAGCGTACTTGACTTGGAACCATGTTGATAACAATAATTGGTAGTCAAATCCATATAAAATTCTTATGAAAAGCTTTGTTCATGCATGCTCATGATATGGAAAATAAGAGTAAAGCATGAGTACTTGAAATTCATACTTAAAACATGATAATAAAAAAGAAACATGCATAATCCATGAAGAAATAAATATTCAGATCATAATTGAAACTACCCATGCATGAAATCATAGTTTAAAGGGACATGCGAGTTCATAATTCATGAAATTCATGTAAACTATTGTCATGCTTAAATCATGATTTAATAATGACCCATTTCATAATTCCGTCAATTTAAAGTCAAAATATAAAAATCATACTTGGATCATAGTTAAAGTTCATGAAAATTTGATGAAGTAATTTGGGCTCCAAGGTTGAATAGAAATCAAGGATTAATCCACATATACCTTGCTTAGATTAAGGAGATGAGATGAATCAAGCTTGAACTTGAATCCTTAAATCCTTGAAGATGAGAATTGGAGAGTGTTTTAGGACTTATATTTTGAGAGACTAAGTATTATACTAGAATGAGAGTGCATGAAATTACTAAGGACCGATCTAGGGGAGTAAAGGAGTGCATAAAAGTCCTCAAAAGACCATGGGATTGGGCCAAATTACCAAAATGACCCCATTTAAAATGCGGCCAAAGCTGACCGTGGTGCACTATACGACACCCTCTTCAGAAAGCAGTGTTCACCACGGGCCATGAAAGGGGCCGTGGTATTCACCTTTAGAGGAAAATAAGGAGACCAAGTGGAGGGTGCGCTCCACGAACTGTAGTGGAATCCATGATTCTTGGAGGGTTCCGTGGTGGAACCCTTTACTAGAAACTCTCTAGGCAACCTTAAACTAGCTGCCCCAAGGGCCTCTCCACGTGACACACCACGACCAATGATGTGAACCATGAGCCGTGGTGTGCTTCTTGGTGAGCATCCCATGCCAAAAACTCTCAAAATTTTATTTTCAAGTCTTGCCAAGGTCGTACGAAGTCCGGGTCCTTACATTATCTCCCCTTTGGGAACATTCATTCTTGAATGAGCTAAAACATGGCTTGAATAACTTGAATTGAACATGAAACAATCCAACATGAATACATATTACAAAATCACCATTTAAATCCATAAAGTCATTAAGTGCATTCTAAAAATATCATTCAAATAAGTTTTGTGCACATATATAAACGTCATGACATGAAGATATAGAAATGAAGAAATTTTGGACCATTTAATTATGAAGGACTCAATACCTTAGGCTTGAGTAGATTGGAATAGATAAGGGTATTGATTCATCATATTTGATTCCACTTCCCATGTAGTACTCTCAACATATTGGTTCCTCCAAAGGACTTTAACCAAAGCAATATCCTTGTTGTGAAACCTCTCCACTTTCCTATCTACGATCTCAATCGAAACCTCTTCATAAGTCAAGTTCTCCTCAATATCAACACCTTCCAAGGGTAAAATCATACTAGGATCACCAACCAACTTCCTCAACATAGACATATGGAATACTGAGTGAATGGAACTCATATCCGAAGGCAACCCTAATCTATTATCCACATTACCAATTTGCTCAACTATCTCATAAGGGATTACATACCAAGAACTCAACTTGCCCATCTTACCAAAATGCATTACACCCTTCATAGGTGAAACCTTTACATACACCCACTCACCGACTTAGAACTCAAGGTCTCTGCTTCTAATACCGAATAGGACTTTTGATGACTTTGAGCCATTTTCTACCTTTCTTGAATCAATTTCACCTTCTCCATATCCTCCAACACCAAATCTAGGCTAATCAGTGCCATCTCACCTATCTCAAACCATCCTACCAGGGACCTACATATCCTCCCAAACAAAGCCTCAAATGGTGCCATTCTGATGCTAGCATGATAACTATTATTGTAAGCAAACTTAATAAACGGTAGATGATCATCCCAATTACCTTTGAACTCCACACATAAGCCCTCAACATGTCTTCCAAAGTTTGACTTGTCCTTTTGGCTTGTCTATTAGTTTGAGGATGGAAAGTGATGCTTAACTTTACCCTTGTACCATGCCCCCTCTGAAATGACATTTAAAAGTAAAGTGAATTGGGTACCACGATCCGATATAATAGATAATGACACACCATGCAATCTAACCAACTCACAAATATATAACTTGCCACAATTCTTGGCATTAAAAGTAGTCTTGACCTGGTAGAAAATAAGTCAATTTGATCATCTTATCCACAATCACCCAAATAGAGTCATATTGCTTCCAGGTACGAGGCAAACCTGTCACAAATTTCATATTCACATCTTCCCACTTTTAACTAAGAATCTCAATATCTCGGGCCAAATCACTTGGCCTTTGATGTTCCAGCTTCACTTGTTGATAATTATGATATTTGAATACGAACTTGGCTATGTCTTTCTTCATGCCATTCTACTAATATAACTCTTTCAAGTATCGATACATCTTGGTGGATCCTTGATGTACAAAATAAAGGGAATTATGGGCTTCTCTCAAAATCACCTCTCTAAGGCCATTAATGTCAGGAACACATAACCGATCTTGATATCGAAGTACACCATCTCTCCTTTGGAAGAAAAAATCTATCTTCTTCTCAGCAACAAAATTCTTCAACTCTACCAATGATGGGTCTAGATTCTATTTTGCTTTGATATCAACAACCACAAAAAATTCAACCCCATTCTGAACATGGATGTCACCATTATTAGAATCAACTAACCTAACACCAAATCTAGCCAAATGGTGCACATCCTTTACCACTTCCTTCTTAGTCTCATCAACATGAACCACATTACCCATAGATAGTGTATGTGATACCCCATAACTCTATCTTCACATGTACCTATGTTTTGAGACTCATTTTACATATGAGAAGTGTATTAGGGTCATAAGAGACTTCTAACACTTAGATGAGTTCAAAACTTTCCAATAAATTGCGTTTATAGTGATAGATTATGCAAGGGTCAAATTTAAATGGTCATAACTCTTATTAAACAAAGAATTAGATGGCTCATGACCTACCAAATTAGAGATCTTTGAATTATATTTTCAACGCAACTGGTTTCACCGTATTTGGAGTTTGGAGTCAAATGTTATGACCGTTATATTGAACACTACTAGAGCAGAGTAGATCCACGAAACCACATAAGTGGACTGAAGTACGACCCGTAAAGGGGAGTTTCGTGAAAAGGTCCAGAAAGTCAAATTTTAGCTCCAGACTTCATGGATCCATCTATGGGTCATGAAGCCTTTTACGGGCCATGAATAGGTCTCGTGAAAAGTTTCAGTAGCTTAAAGAATGTGCCTAAAAGTTCACGGAAGTGACCCACGAGTCGTGGAACGTTCCACGGGCCGTAAAGGGTCTCATGGATGTCTTTTTGCAGATTGTTCTAAGTTATTTTGGTCTTTTTCCACCCTTTTAAAGCCTAGACTCGACTTTTTATACCTAAATTAAGTCCTAAAACCTATCAGTTGGTTATTTTTATGCTAAATCATCCTTCTAAACATAGAACAAGATTTCAAGAAAGAAAAGGCTAGGGTTTGAAGAGAGAACTTGAGGATTCTTCCAAGCTACTTCAAGATTCAAACTTTCAGGTATGTAAGACTAATCAAAACATGGATTTTGTTCTTCCATGTGCCCCATAGATCGAGTTACTAGTGTTGTGAGTAAATTCAGTCTTCTATGGATGTTCTTGAAGTTTTTTCTTAAAAATTCTAATGCATTTCTGTATAATTATGCCTGAATTATAGTTTTCATGAATTAATTACTTGAAATAAATGATTTTACTTTTTTATATGAACCCTAGCATGAATTCTTGATATTTTGCATATTACACTTAAATGGACATGCATGAGTATAAATTGAGCCTGAAAAGTCTATATAATTCCTAAATGTTTTCAACTTTGTTTTTGTTTTCTTGAATGCGATGAGCCTAAATGATGCATTATTGAGACTTTATGAGTCAAGAACTGAACCTTAAAAGAATGTAATCAAAGATTTGATGATTAATGTGATGGATTAAGTTGACGAAAGTCCAATAAGACTAGATGAATGAGTTAACCATAGAGTTGAGGTATTATGAGCATAATGAGTCTCGGGAAGAGTATTGAGCACCGAATCGAGTAAGCGTAAGTCCAACTCAAACTCAATAACTATGTTGCCAGCATAGGAGAGAATTGAACTATAAAATTAGATGTTTCCTTATTGTCCCAAAAAGAGGACTTGATATTATTATTGTGGATCCACTAATGGGATGTCCTTTACCCTGACAAGATACTGGATAGATGTGGCAATGACATCATTTCGTTGTATCATCACCAGCTCATAGGTGATGGTTATCGGTTAGAGAAACTCCCAAATAGGTCTTGATAGTACTTTGAGTGGATGGAATGAGATGATATATGAGTGGTCATTTTCTACACTGTATTTCTTACTTTAAACTCTTGACTTGATGATTGAGCTTCTTATTTCTTGAGTTGATTTATTTTAAGTTGATGTTATTCTACCTTTATATGTTTCATTCTACCATTTTACATACCAGTACATTCTACATACTGACGCCCATTTGGGCTGCATCTTTTCATGATGCAAAGACAGGTACTAGTGGTCATCAACAGGCGCTCCGTTGAGGACCTACTTACATTCAGTTGATTGGTGAGTCCTCCCCTACTTTTGGAGGATGTCGTATCTTATCTTCTAGTTTTGAGTTTAGCTTTTCTATTTTATTTTGAGGTATCCATGGACTTGTCATTGACCCCACTTAGTAAGATGTTTAGAGGCTTCATAGACTTGACTGTCGAGTTATGTATTGATGTTATTTCCTGACTAGTTTCTTTTGCACTAGTATTACTTAGTCGATTGATAGATTTTTTTTGCCTTTGGCCGTGGATTATCATTTTGTCATTATATTTCATTGAGTATTTCCTTACCATTAATGTCTTCCGCTACTAGATTACGATTGAACAAATGTGACGAAGCCGAGTGGTTCGCTTGGGGGATAGCAATAGTCATTGAGTGCTAGCCACGTCTAGGGTACCCTTCTGGGGCGAGACAGTCTACTAAGAGCATCAGCTACAACATTTGCCTTTCCCGGATGATATTGTACACTTATGTCATAGTCTTTAAGAAGTTCCAACCACCTCCTTCGCCTCAAGTTAAGATCTCTTTTTGTGAACATATATTGCAAACTCTTGTAATCGGTGAACACATTAACATGAACACATAAAGATAATGCTGCCAAATCTTTAAAGCAAATACCACAGTCGTTGATCCAAGATCATGAGTTGGATAATTTTATTCATGTACCTTCAATGTTTTAGATGCATAAGCTATCACTTTACCGCGTTGCATAAGCACACAACCCAAAACAATCCAGTAAGCATCACAATACACCACAAATCCATCTAAACCATTCGATTGTGTCAAAATAGGAGCCGATATAAGCTGATCCTTCAAAGTCTGAAAGCTCTTCTCACACTTATATGTCCACAAGAATTTGACCTTCTTTTGAGTCAACTTAATCAATGGTGAAACAATAGATGAAAAACCCTAAAAAGTCTCTGATAATAGCCAGCCAACCCAAGAAAACTCTGAATATTTAAAGGAGACAATGGTCTAGGCCAATTCTTCATGTCCTAGGTCTTCTTTGGATTAATTTTAATACTATCACAGGACACCACATGACCAAGGAAAGCCACCTCATACAACCAAAACTCATATTTATTGAACTTGGCAAACAACATTTTGTCTCTGAAAATCTAAAGAACCAACCTCAAGTGATCTATATGATCTTGTTCACCCCTAGATTAAATAAGAATATCATCAATGAAAACAACCATAAAAATATTAAGAAATAGCTTAAACACCCGATTCATGAGATCCATAAACACTGTCAGAGCAATAGTCAACCCAAAAGACATCACCATAAAGATAAATTTTCACCCAGATCAAGCAAAGCATATACATCAGAATCAAATACTTTCAGCATGCCAGTCACCATATTCAGAGCCTCTTTCACCTCTTGCCTAGCATGTAAAACATATAACCTATTATTGCAAGGAGCACTACCTTGTTGGGTCCTTGGTTGGATTTGACCACCCGGGATCATTTGGCCTTTCTTTGGAGCACTAAGACAATTAGCAAGTTTTTGGCCCATCTTTCCACACCCATAACAAGCATCTGAATCCCTTAAGCATCTACCTGAGTGATTCTTCCCATACCTATCATACTTAGGATGAGTTAGCTTACCTTCACCTTGTGCTTAAGATAAGGTACTCTAATATTAGAAACCCTTGGTTTTGAATCTTAGACCTTTTGAAAGAGACCATTTCCACCATCACTTCTAGAGTTGGAGAATCCACCATCAAAACAGACTTTATTGGAATCCTTCACTCCCCTTTCCTTGAGTTTCTCCCCTTTACTCTGTTAGGCATATATCATGAGCCAAGAAATATAAATATCCCTAATAAGTATAGCCATGCGACATTCTTTAACGACCAAGTAAGAAATCCCTGAGATAAACTTGTGCATTCTAGTACAGGGGTCAACCACTAGTGTAGGTACATATTTTGAGAGTTTTGTGAACTTGAGGGCATATTCCCTCACACTTATTCCTTTTTTATTTTGGTTGATAAACTCTATCAATTTGGGATCCCTAAGCTCAAGAGGGAAGAAATGATCTAGAAAAGCATGTTTGAACTCCCCAAACCAACTCTATCCTCACCCACTCTCTCAGTCAACTATTTAGTGTACCACACCTGAGCCATTTCCTTCAACTGATAAGTAGCTAACTCAACTTTCTTTTCTGAAGACACCCTCATAATAATCTACACTTTTTAAATCTCATCAAATAATTCATGGGCATCCTCATCAACTTTGGAACCATAGAACTCTGGAGGATTCATTTGGGCGAAGTCTCTCACCCTAACAGCTGGGGTGGGTACATTAGGAGGAGGAGCATCTTGACCAACTTGGGAAGATATAGCCCGAGCTATCATAGCAATTGCAGTCGAGAATTTAACATTAGTAACTAATTCTCCCATAGGCTCTTGTGGAGCTTGGTCTTCATTAACATGAGTCTATCTGGGTTGAGGAGCTCTTCTTTGAGGCATCGTCTGTAAAGGCATCAAAGAATATTTATTAGATTTAGGAAACCTTGGTACACATTCTATGATATGACATGAATCATTAAGAAGTGAGACAATTACTAAAATGCCATATAGTCAGCTGCTCATAGATGTGGTGTACTTCACACCCATAAATAAAACTCTACTTGATGTGACATATTGGATTTCGAGGACCATTTCAAAACCTTAGAGCTCGGATACCAAGTTTGTGATTATCCAAGTCGATGACCTAGCCATAACATGGTGAATGAGATCCCCTAAAGAACCTCAAACTAACCCCTTAGCATTCAATCAAGCATTTAAGGTAAATCCATAAGAAATGCATAAGCAGAAGCATATACATAATATGCCTCATAATCATAAGGAAAATCATAGTATAAGAGTATACAAGTCTGAAACAGAAATACATACATAGGTCCAATACATGCCTCTAACTCATGACATAAAATGGGGCTCAAACAGACCTTGGCTCACCTTACACTTAAAGAAAGACTATCTCTAGACATAAACAAAGCATGAAAGGTAAAAACAAGATCCTGTCCTCGAAGCATAAGGACTCACCCAATTTGGATCATCAAAGTATTTGGATCTAGCCAGGGGAATGAATGATAGGATCACCTACACCTGGATTGTGATATAATACAGGTATAGAGTATGCATTAGTACTTTTGAATATACTAAGTATGTGGGCGTACAATGTAAAATGGACATGATAAAAACATGCATTCAAATGTTACATGACAAAGAGAAAGTATATAGAAGAGAATACCATATCAAGATTCCTTAAATGATGATGCATGAATGTCATAATATATAAACCTAAGTGGGGATGGAACCTCAACCGACATGTAAGACCATGTGAGCTATTACATGGAATCTCAATTTTGTCTCTACATCGGAGAGAGAGTAGACTACTTCCCGAAGGTAGACTATACCTCACCTTATGGGCCTTGCCCACTTTAGAGAGTGGTGGTACATACATAATCATAATAATCCATAATGGGCATAAACATTAATCTATGGTGGCATGTAGTTATAAGAAAGGTAGGCTTTATATAAGAACCCTTAAGGATAGTCCCCCGCCTCCAATATCATTTGGTGTTAAGTCATCATCCCATGGAATACATATATATACATGGACATGCTTGTAATATGGTCATAAGTCATTTCAAATCATCATCATTCATGCTTGGGCTTAAAAGTCAAATCATACTTCAAAATGTGATTACATGCATAGGAATAACTCATTCATACTTGTACATAATGGTGCATACACACCCATAAGTGCTTAAAGACATATCATAGTCATCATTATGATCATAAAATACTTGCCTTGGAACCATGTTCATAATCATAATTGGTTGTCAAATCCATATCAAAATCTCATGAAACGTCTTGTAAATGCATGCTCATGACATGGGGAATAAGAGGAAATCATGAGTACTTGAAATCCATACTTAAAACATGATAATAAGACAGAAACATGCATAATCCATGAAACAATAAATATTCGGATCATAATTGAAATTACTCATGCATGAAATCATATTTAAAGAGACATGCAAGTTCAAAATTCATAAAAATCATATAAAATATTGAAATAAGAAGTAATTCATGTTTAAATAAATATTTAATAATAACACATATCATCATTCCATCAATTTAAAGTCAAAACATGAAAATCATACTTGGATCATAGTTAAAGTTCTTGAAAATTTAATAAAGAGATTTGGGCTCCAAGGTTGAATTGAAATCAAGGATGAATCCTCACATACCTTGCTTAGATTAAGGAGTTGAGATGAATTAAGCTTGAACTTGAAACCCCAATAGAAGCCTAACTTTAATCCTTGAAGATGAGACTGGAAGAGTGTTTTAGGACTTCAATTTTGAAAGACTAAGTGTTAGAATAGAATGAGAGTGCATGAAATAACTAAGGCCCAATTTAAGTGTGTAAAGGAATGAATAAAATTCCTAAAAGACCATGATATTGAGCCAAATTACCAAAATGATCCCATTTAAAATGAGGCGAAAGCTGACCATGGTGCACTGTACCACACCCTCTTCGAGCCGTGGTGCGCACCATGGTCCGTGAAGGGGATCATGGTGTGCACCCTTAGAGGAAAAGAAGGACGTCAAGTGGAGGGTTCCCTCCACGAGACCCTCCATGGACAGTGGTAGGGTCGACAAGTCGTGGAGGGTTCCGTGGATGGTTCCATGGTGGAACACTTCACTGGAAACTCTCCGGGAAGCCTTGAACCAGCCCCAAGGGCCTTTCCACTTGACACACCATGGCTAGTGGTGTGCACCACCAATTGTGGTGTGCTCCTTAGTGAGAACCCGGGGCCAAAAACTCTCTAAAACTTGCTTTTAAACCTTGTCAAGGTCGTATGAAGTCTGGGTCCCTACAAATTTGTACTATTATGAATCTATCAACTGTAACACCCACAAATATATTAATGTTTTTGTTTTATGTCATGAACTTTCAACGTTAAACTCATTACTTGGTAAATTAGTTAAAAATTTCAAAATAATGCATATTTAAATTAATTAATTAAGACTTCGGCTACTTATCATCTTTGTAGTTGGAATTGCTACAACTAATAGAGTCTTGCTTATCTTTAGAAGTCAATCATGCAATGTTAGCTTTTCAAATAAAGTTACTAATTATATATATATATTAAAATTGGAAAAAATGTTAGATAAAAATCAGATAACCACTCTGCCATTACACTTAATCATAATTTAATTAATTAAAGATCAGTAAATAAATTGCTAATTTATTATGTAGTCTTAAGTACTCTTGCTTTAAAAGTTGAGAAGTTTTAAAAAGTTAATTACATTTAATAACTTAACAACATAGTCTAAAGTTGAAAGTAAAAAATTAGATTACTATTTTACTACTATCCTATATCTAAAATTGTAAAAATCATCTTACTAGTATGATATGATATTAGTAAATAATACTCTCAATGCTCAAGATATATATTGCTAAATATATATTAGCTTAAGGCACATTCTCTTATTTCTTTGAATCTATTAAAGTTTAATAAATTGTAGTTTATTTACTTGTGTTAATTAATGTCTCCTTAATCCTTATTTTAATACTCCAGTAGGTGATTAAATTATTTTCAATGTGAATTAAATTTATTGTAGTCTATTCAATTTCTTAAAATTATTTTTACCTGCAATACAAATTGAGGGCACATGATATTTGTTATATATATATATATATATATAGATATGCACTGTTTTATCCTTCCGTCTTCATTTAGTCCCATCCAACAATAATAAATACGCATTTAAATGATGAAAACGAAGAGGCATAACAGATGAGGAAAGTAATGAACATCTTTGTACGTAACACCTCAAATTTGTTTTAGCTAAGATCGAGTCATCCTCATATGCATATAAGATTTTGTCGGATGATTCTTAATTGAACATAGGTTTTAAATCAATTCCTTATTGTAGAAATATATTTGGAGATGAGTTGAGGTTACAAGAATTCTCTAGTGCAAAGTTAAGTTCAAAACATCCTTACCAATTGAGTTCAATGTATAATTTTATAAAGGTTAGGTGATCGAATGATTTTTAAGTTGTACATAAATGTTATGATCAATTCTTAATTATTCAAGGTGTATTAGATGTGATTTAGATTCATAAATGATCTTTTACATCAAGCCTAATACAAAGAATTTCTTTCGACTAAATTTAGGGTAAACTTTAAACGACCATATCTTCTATATTATAAAGGATTAGGTGACCCATAACCTATCAAATTAAAGGTATCAAAATTCTCTTTCCAATGCCAAAAAGATTTCCTCATTTGGAATTCAAAGAAAAGAGTTATGTCCATTTTAGTAAAGATTACCAAACCTGTGTTCTCATGGTCAACATCTATGACCCCTGAACTATTTATCGCAGTTCAAACTACGAGCCCTAAATCTCAGCTTGTGAAAAATATTTTTCAAGCTAGTTTTAATTCCAAATCCCTACGAACCCAACCACGGGTCATAAGAGCCCCTAAGAATCGTAGTTTAGACCCGTCGAAGGTACTTTAGGACCCTGAAATCCACCCAGTTTTCACGAACGGGTTTCTGCCCCGTACATGACCTGAGTAGCTTTTTAACAAGGATTATTTTAGTCCTTTAAAATTCTTTCTAAGACTAAACTTGATGATATTACACCTAATTAAATTCATGAATATCACCATTCAACCTCATTACGCTTAAACATATTCTTAAGACTTTGAACAAGATTTCAAAAGGAGAAAAGCTAGGATTTCAAGAGAATCTAGTGAGGTTTTCAAAGTTCTTCAAGAATTTAAATTTCTATGGTATATAAGGCTACCTAAAGTGTTGGATTGAGTCCATCCACGTGCCCTTCTTCATCTTCTTGAGTTAAAGGTATGCCTAGAGGTCAAGTAGGAAGAACTCCAAAAATTCTAAACTTCAAATTGTCTACGTTTACTCTGAGTCTTCATGCATATTTATGAATGTATTGGTGGTATACATGCTGATAGTATGATATTTGAGCATTTATTTGTACTAATTGACATGAATCCTAGTTGCACAATTCCATGTAGCACTTTATGCATCAATAAAATTGAGAATATGATTTGTGAATTCTCAAACTGAGTAAATTTGAGCATGATTGAAATATGAGAAATATTTTACATGTCTTTATATGATGAGCATGATTGATTGGGTCTAAATGACCATTTGAGTAAGAGTCTTGAATGATTTGATAAGTTTTGATAATATGCATGATTTATAGTCATGATTGGTTGATTGTTGATTGAACTAAATATAATTATTGTGTAAACCATTTTTGAAAGATGTGATTTGAATGAGTTAGATGGTTGATAAGCCGAAAGGCTTGATTGTGATAGAACTGATGAATTGATAAAAATCCTTATGAGACTCATGATTGATTTGATTAATATTGATTGACTAATAAGCATCGAGTCATGGGAAGAGTATCGAATATTAAATTTGGTAAGCGTAATTAATACTTGAACTCAATAACTATGTCACCAAACGTAGGAGAGGATTGAACTATTAAGTCACATGTTTCCTTTTTTATGTCCCTTCTAGGGACTTGATTGATTAGCCTAGATCCATGATTGATTCACTCATATTTTACCTTGACAAAGTATTGGATAGTTATGGCAACATCAACAAGATTGTTGTACGATCACTGGATCATAAGTGATTGTTATCGGATAACAGAAACTCCCAGATAGGTTTTGATAGTACTCCACATGATTGGTTAGATTGTGCATAAATGATTTGACTGAGTTGTATGCTAGAGTTTCTATTAGGAGCATTATTTTACTAAAAAAATCTTCCATCCTTTATTGAGTTAATTTATAGATTGTTCAATTGATTAGTTGATTATTTAAGCTTATTGGGTTGACTTGTATTGAGCATTACCTAGTTCTTGAGTCATCTTATATACAAGTATATTTAACGTACTGACGTCCATTTGGGCTTGTATCATTTTATGATGCAGACACAAATGATAGAGGTTCTCAACAAGCGCATTGTTGAAGATCGATCTTTGCATTCTAGACTTATTGAGCTCTCCCTGTTATTCGAAGGAGCCTTTTTTATTTTATCTTGAGTAGTCTTATTTCTTTGAGGTAGTCCAAGACTTGTCTTGGCACCTTCTAGACTTTGATAGAGACTTTATAAATGGTGATTAGTGATAGTCGATTGTTATTTACATTCCAACTCTTGTTCATTGGAAATTACTATTTATATAAAGACTTAGTTATTTGGGTAATGCCTAACTTTACTTAAGTATTTACTTATGCTGATTGAACACGATCTGATGATGAGGCCAAGTGGTTCTCTTGGAGAATCAAAAATGGTTCTTCAAATGCCGACCATACCAAGGGTACCTTATCGGAGCATGATAATTATTTTAAACAAGCACATCGTTGAAGATCAATATAATCTTTGCATTCCAGAATTGGTGATCCCTCCTTGCCATTCGAAGGAGCCTTCTTTTATTTTATCTTGATTAGTATTATTTCTTTAAGGTATTTCGAGACTTGTGTTTGCACCTTCTAGACTTGGATAAAGGCTTAGTAGACAGTTATTAGTGATAGTCGATTGTTATTTACATTCACACTCTTGTTCATTGAAAATTAGTATTTATATAAAGACTTAGTTATTTAGGTACTACCTAACCTTACTTGAGTATTTACTTCCATTGATTGAATGTGATGTGATGATGATGTCACCCAAGTTACACCTCGTTTTTAAAGGTTAAAACAATAGTTGTCAGGATATATAACCTAACTGAGGTTAGAGTTGATCCCACAGGGAGTATGGTAGGCTCATGGTAATTTCAAGCAAGTTGAGTTAATTAACCTCCTTATCTCCCGAAAGAGGAGGGGGGATTTTGTGTAATTTACTAAAAAGATTAAATCTAAACTAGAATGAGTGTTGTGAAATCGGTAGAAGTAACTAGGGTATTGTGTTCCCCATGAATCCCTAACTCGGTATTACCAGATAATCATAATCTTTTCTAGTGTGTAACATGCAGAATGGTAAGTTAAGTTTATCAAACCCTTTGATCCAGGTGAGAGGTAAATTTCACTATGTGATTTGATCCATCCCCCCCCCCCCAGTGTCACATTACTAATCCTTACCTATTGTTCCAATACAACCTCTTCTTGATCCAGTTTGGTTGATTAGACGAGAAAACATCAATCGAATCCTGTTAATTACTCTCTTTTCTCATTCGTTACTACCTTGATCCAGTCAGTAACAACTAGGCGAGTTCTAACGTTGGCCACTCGTTAAAAAACAATCAAAACAAAGAGAAATAATCAATACATGCATGCACACTTTCCAAGAATTATGAGTTATCCAATTGTACCTTGTTAGTTCTTCATGGTTCCCACAACCCTAGTTGTGGATTTAGCTATGCATGATCATTGTAAAAGGAGAAATCGTGTTAAAGAATAGCATAATTAATCACTTACAACGATAAAGTTAAAAACAAGAAAATCTCAATCTTCAAAGAAATCACAATGTATAAAATTGATGATAAAATCACCAAAGAAGAGTTCTCCAAGTGTTTCTCTACTGTTTTTCTCTAACTAGTATGTTCCTCCTTCTAAAACAACCTAAATATCTATTTACAAAAATTAAAAACCAAAACCAAAATGAAACAGGAAAACTGAGTCGGCAGGCACTACGATCAGGGTTACGGGTCGTACTGAGTTCTACGGCCATACTGGGGCTTCGTAAACTTCATTCTCCAAAATTGGGCTGCACTTCTATGAGACCTTTCTATGGGCCATATTTAGACCTACGACCCGTATAGGATTTTGTCTAGTGACCTTTTAGAAAATCCCAAAATCTGATCTTCAAGGTACAAAACCTCATCTACGACTCGCATAAATTTTCATGGCTCATCTAATAGTTTATAGATGTAACTATAGAAAATAGGCCCCTTCACTAGATCCCAATTACAAAACCACTCTACAGCTCGTGGAAGTATCCACGATCCATAGAGTGTCTCGTACTCTCTCAAAAAGCTGCAATTCTTCAAACTTCAACCCAAAATCATGCCAACTCTATAAACTTGTAAAATAAACATAACAACACATCAAACCCACAAATATCTCTTTGAGAACACACAAAATTCTAAGTTTTAAGCATCAAAAGTATTTTTTTGGTAGTACATCAACACCCTAAAGTTAAAATTGTTTGTTGTTCTCAAGCGACGAACTCAATTTATATAAGCAGTATAGTAACACATAGACCTCAATCCAATGACATACTTTATCTCAAAATCAAGCACAAAAATCTCAATCCATATCAGATAGTTATCAAACAACCCAATGCAGATCAATACATGTGAAAACATAACTATGACAAGCAAGGCAACCACAGATAAGCAACAATCACTGAAATAGCCTAAAATCAACAGTACAATGCAAGTGCCCTAACAAAAAAAAGTTCCACATTCCACTCATGATAGTATTTTTAGATTTAATACTTGGGACTACACAAAATCACTCACACTCACAACAAATATTCAAACACTGTGCTTAATATCATATGCTTTCCGCTATACTCACAACTATGGCCTTCGACTACTTGGACTAGGATCACTATAAGACTTTCTTGGCTTGTAACGTAGGCTCAAGGAGCTTTCGTATGATGCTTTGGGAACATAGTGAATAATTTCCCTCCTTGATGCTATGTTATTCTACACTTTTTCCCTTCCAACACTTGGTATTTTTCAACTCACTCTCCCTTTTTTCTATTTTAAGGTTTTTAGGGTGCTTTATTCTCATTCTTAGTTCATTGCCTTTTGTTTTTCACATTCTTTTTATTTTCAACGCATTGATTAGGCATCTATTTATTTTCCTCACACCCACAACACAATTTTTATCCTCTTTTTCTATATCACTAGCTTCCACCCTATTTCATGTGACTTTCCTTACACCAGTCACCCTCAAACATAGACTTTTGGCCTGAGTTTAAGTTCACAATATCCAACCTATGAACTAGAGCCACATTTGGTAGCCACCCTCAACTTAAGTTGTTTTCCTCAGTCAAGGTGCATAATATTCAAGGAACGACCAGACTAATTTTTGGATTTTACTATCAATAAGGCCAGGTTGCTTAGGTATTTACAAAGAAAGAGTACATGTCAGGCTCAAACATTCGGAACAAGGGATACATTCTGCATTTGGTTGGTCATTTAGGATAACTGGACTAACATGAACAACGACTTAAGATCTTTTCCTAACCAACTAACCTATTATCTAAGTCTGAGTAAAAAGGAAAGTTCTGAATGAAAACACAGTATAAGTGTCACTCCCCAAAAGATGTGGAGGAATGACTGGCACTCGATACCACCATAGGCCGAGTAAACCACTTAACATACTAGTTACTT
>JBCEWC010009802.1:0-18338 GCA_038996855.1 Solanum aculeatissimum
AGGGTGATTTGGTAAAATTACCCCTATCATTTACTACTTCTTAATCCCTGTGTCAAGTCAACAGGGGCCAAGTAAAGTTGGACGGAGGGAGTATATGCATTCTCATATTATTTGTTTTGTGTACCATAAGAAGTTTTTTTTTTTTTTTTCATTTTTATTTTTTGGTCAATCATCTCTATAGAAGACCTCAAGATCATTTGAGTTATCAAATTTTACTTGCTATTGCATGTATTCTGTCTTGTGATGTTGTCAGTATGTAACATGCATACACTGTGATATGATATCTGGATTTCTGGTCCCGGGTGATGTATTAAATCTGTCATGTCAGTAACTTTACTCTTCCATTTTTTTTACTCATTGAGATATTCAGTAATCTACTACAGCAAAATGGGAGGGAGTTGGAACACCACATTAATTCAACTGATGTTTGATTCAGTTCTGATGTCTTCCTTTTTCAGGCTGATGTGATTGAACGACTCCGGCTTCAATATAAGAAAGATCTCCTGAAGGTTGTCGACATAGTGCTTTCTCATCAGGTATGAGCTAATTGTTCATGTGTTGACTTTCCTTTCTTCGAATGTTGTTTAAGCTGGAAAATATCCAGTATCAATGATGTGTTATTTTACAGGGTGTTAAACGTAAAAATAAGCTTATACTTAGTCTGATGGAGCAACTGGTGTATCCCAATCCTGCAGCATACAGGGAAAAACTTATCCGTTTCTCACAACTCAACCATACAAATTATTCCGAGGTTGGTATTGCATATGTTCTTCGATGAATAGATTGGTACTTCATACTTGCGCTTGTGGAAATTTGAGAAACCATATTGTTTGTATTCATATCTTTGACTTACAATCTTGATACTAAGAAGACCTCTAAAATTAACACCAGAAGCAACTGGTCTTGTCATTTTCTCCTTGGTTCCTGATATCGTGCGGGCTTTTTTCAGTTGCTATGAAATTTTTGTAATGCCAGCCATTTATCATTGTTTAAGTAGAGCACGATGGATGGTGAGACTTAACATTGGCGGATCCAAAATTTAAACTTGATGTGCTGAGTCTTTAAGGTTCTTAGCATGTGCACTTGCTCAGTTGCTCTCCCCGGGGACCATGTAGTCCAAACCATCCATCACATCCTTCTGCGCTCTCTCTCTCAACCATTAGATACCGTTCTCGACAATCATCTAGTGTGATGATTGTTTGATTCTCATGATGTATTATCAAATATATGGATAACACTAAACCACTTAACAAGTCTTGATTTGGTTTTTACAGTTGGCATTGAAGGCGAGTCAACTCCTAGAACAAACTAAACTGAGTGAATTACGGTCAAGTATTGCCAGGAGTCTTTCTGAGCTAGAGATGTTCACTGAAGAAGGTGACAATATGGATACTCCTAAGCGGAAAAGTGCCATTAATGAAAGAATGGAAGCTCTAGTGAGTGCTCCTTTAGCAGTCGAAGATGCACTTGTAGGCCTTTTTGATCACAGCGATCACACCCTTCAGAGGCGAGTTGTGGAGACGTATGTTCGTAGACTCTATCAGGTATTGTATTCAAAGACTCTGTATTACTTGTTTTGGTTGAACTTTTGGTGCATCTGCAGTTAAGAAATATGTATAGTTTCTTTATCTAACTTTTGATATCTACTCTAGCCTTACCTCGTTCAAGGGAGTGTGAGGATGCAGTGGCACAGATCCGGACTAATAGCTACATGGCAATTTCTGGAAGAGCATGTGGAGAGAAAGAGTGGGTCTGGAGACAATGTGATGGTAAAACCGTTAGTTGAGAAACACAGTGAGAAAAAATGGGGAGCCATGGTTATTATCAAATCTCTCCAACTCCTGCCAACAGTATTAGCTGCTGCATTGAGGGAGACAGCACATGACTTGCGTGCAGAGATGGCAAGTGGACCCACTCCACCAGTCAGTCATGGTAATATGCTGCATATTGCATTGGTGGGCATGAA
The DNA here is from genome assembly GCA_038996855.1 of Solanum aculeatissimum. Lineage (NCBI taxonomy): Eukaryota > Viridiplantae > Streptophyta > Magnoliopsida > Solanales > Solanaceae > Solanum > Solanum aculeatissimum. Next base: position 1,967 of record JBCEWC010009802.1, read on the forward strand.
CAACCAAATGAGTTTGCTTCAGGACAGGTATACCATTGTTGATGTTATGGTTTTTACAGCTCACTTTCTACTGCTAAAGTAACTTCTTAATTAGATACTCCCTCCGTTCCAATTTGTTTTTCAGGTTTTGTCTTGACATAGAGTTTAAGAATGTAAATAAGACTTTTGAATCTTGTGGTCTTAAATTAAAGATATGTGAAATGTAGTACCAAAATTTCCTTTAATCTTATGGTCTTAAGCATGCCATGTGGAAAGTTGGAATTAAAGAGTTGCCAAAAAAGGAAAGAGACATTCTTTTGAAGCGGACTAAAATGAAAAGTAACACAAGTGAATTGAAACAGGGAGTATGTGGATAAAGCATGAGGCATACAAGTAGATACCCATCAACAAGTAGTAATAGGATAGACCTTTATCTAGTAAGGCTGAATCTTTTGCATGTGTATCTGGTCCAATGATGAGAGAAACTGACCTATATCATGTCTTTCCTTTGCTTATCATTGGAATACCATTGTTTGCAGTGGAGATGAAGATCAGGCTCAAGAGAGAGTCAACAAGTTAGCCAAAATTTTGAGAGAGAAAGATGTGAGTTCTAGCCTTAAAAGTGCAGGCGTAGAGGTTATCAGTTGCATCATACAGAGAGATGAAGGGAGGGTGCCTATGAGACACTCCTTTCACTGGTCAGCAGAGAAGCTGTATTACAAGGAGGAGCCTTTACTGCGTCATCTAGAGCCTCCTCTATCTATTTACCTTGAATTGGTTTGTATTTTGCTTAACTTCATCTCCTCCTGTTATCTGTGTCCTATATTAGTATATTACTATTGGTGTTATTTTTTTTTCCTGGACCATGATCTGATCTTAGGTTCATATTCCCCTGAAATACAGGAAAAACTTAAGGTCTACGATAATATACAGTATACTCCATCCCGGGACCGTCAGTGGCACCTTTATACTGTTGTAGACAAGAGGCGTCCAATCCAGAGGATGTTTCTCAGAACACTTGTAAGACAATCAATATCAGATGACAGTTTACTAGCGTATCAAGGATTGAATCCGGGAACAACTCATTCCCCTTTGGCTTTGTCTCTTACTTCAAGAAGCATTTTGAGGTCCTTAACATCTGCACTGGAAGAGCTTGAACTTAATCTCCATAATACGACTCTGAAAGTTGACCATGCTCATATGTACTTGTATATTTTACGAGAGCAAGAGATATCTGATCTGTTGCCATACCACAAGTCAGTAACTTGTTTGTCTTCATGCTTTGCTATTGAGGACAAAAGTTGTCAGATTGCTCACTTCATGACTTTCTGCAGGAAGACAGGACTAAATAATGAGCACAAAGAAGCGGAAGTTCAGAAAATCTTAGAAGACCTAGCTCATGAAATTAATGCATCTGTTGGTGTGAGGATGCATAAGTTAGGTGTTTGTGAGTGGGAAGTGAAACTATGGGTATCATCTGCAGGAGACGCAACTGGTGCTTGGAGGATTTTGGTTGCAAATGTGACAGGTCACACCTGCATTGTGCATGTAAGTGGAATTTAACATGTACGTGAAATTTTTTAATGATTTATCTGATCTGAAAGTTGGCTTGTATTGTATTGGAGAGCACACATCATCCAGTGTTTGGGCTTGGACCACAAATGGTCACTTTCTTTTATCAATTTTCTCTCTTCTATTATCTTTTCTGGTAAAGAGTTTAAAGTTAATCAAACTTATGATTGAATATGGTGCATACTGCTGTATTAGCACCATAAAATTTTGGACCAACATATGTTGTTCCGCTGTCATGACTTAATTCTTTCCAACTTCATGTATTGTTTTTTTTTTTCATAGAAGACTATTAACATTGATATCATGCTATTGGAAATTGAACTCAGATTTATCGAGAAGTTGAAGATACAGGAAAACAAAGAGTAGTGTATCATTCAGCCATTGGAAATGGTCCTTTGAATGGCATGCCAGTTACAGCACCATATCCTCCTTTGGATGTGCTTGACCAGAAACGGCTTTTGGCTCGCAAGAACAACACGACTTACTGCTATGATTTTCCTCTGGTAAACATCTGAATAAAAGTATCGATTATGCTGGCTATTACAATCTGAATCAATATCGACATCCTAAAAAAGAGAAACCTGTGCAGGCATTTGAAGCAGCATTGGAGAAGTCTTGGGCAAGTCATAATCCTCGAATAGAAAAACCTAAGGATAAGGTCCTCCTGAAAGTCACAGAGTTATGTTTTGCTGACAAAGAAGGAAGCTGGGGTACTCCTCTCGTCTCAGTGGAGCGCCAGCCTGGATTCAATGAAGTTGGTGTGGTGGCATGGATTATGGAAATGTCTACTCCCGAATTCCCTATGGGAAGGAAAATTCTTGTTGTGGCAAATGATGTCACCTTCATAAATGGATCTTTTGGCCCTAGCGAAGATGCATTTTTCCAAGCAGTGACTGATGTTGCTTGCACACAGAAAATTCCTCTTATTTATTTGGCAGCAAATTCAGGAGCTCGTATTGGTGCAGCTGAGGAGGTAAAGTCTTGTTTCAAAGTTGGATGGTCTGATGAATCGAACCCTGAACGTGGTTTTCAGTATGTATACTTGACTCCTGAGGATCATGAGCGTATTAAATCTGCTGTCATGGCACATGAGTTGAGGCTGTCAAATGGTGAAATTCGATGGGTGATAGATACTATTATTGGGAACGCGGATGGCCTAGGTGTTGAGAACTTGAGTGGTAGTGGAGCCATTGCAAGTGCTTATTCTCGGGCGTATCATGAAACATTTACCTTGACATATGTAACCGGGAGAACTGTTGGCATAGGTGCTTATCTTGCTCGTCTTGGTATGCGTTGTATTCAGAAGTTTGATCAGCCAATTATTCTTACAGGTTATTCTGCACTTAACAAACTTTTGGGTCGTGAAGTTTATAGCTCCCACATGCAACTTGGTGGACCTAAAATTATGGCAACTAATGGTGTTGTTCATCTAACTGTCTCTGATGACCTCGAGGGGATATCAGAGATTTTAAATTGGTTGAGCTTCGTTCCGCCATATCGTGGTGGTCCACTTCCTATTTCAACTCCCTTGGATCCTCCAGAGAGACCTGTTGAGTACTTCCCAGAAACCACATGTGATCCACGCTCAGCCATATCTGGCCTCACAGATGCAAGTGGAAAGTGGTTGGGAGGCATTTTTGACAAGGATAGCTTCATTGAGACACTGGAAGGTTGGGCAAGGACTGTTGTGACAGGCAGGGCAAAACTTGGAGGAATCCCTGTAGGAATAGTTGCTGTTGAGACCCAAACTATGAAGCAAGTTATCCCTGCAGATCCTGGACAACTTGATTCTCACGAAAGGATTGTCCCTCAAGCAGGCCAAGTATGGTTTCCTGACTCTGCAACTAAAACAGCTCAAGCATTGATGGACTTCAATAGAGAGGAGCTGCCTCTTTTCATTCTTGCCAACTGGAGGGGATTTTCAGGTGGACAGAGGGATCTCTTTGAAGGTATCCTTCAGGCAGGATCAACCATTGTTGAGAACCTCAGAACATACAAGCAGCCTGTTTTTGTTTACATTCCTATGATGGGTGAACTCCGTGGTGGGGCATGGGTGGTTGTGGACAGTAAGATCAATTTGGACCACATTGAAATGTATGCAGAACGGACAGCCAGGGGAAATGTCCTTGAGCCAGAAGGCATGATTGAAATTAGATTCAGAACAAAAGAACAGCTTCAGTGCATGGGTAGGATTGACCAACAGCTTATCAATCTCAAGTCAAAGCTTCAGGAAGCCAAGACTGCAGGGGTATATGCTAATGTTGACGACTTGGTGCAGCAAATTAAAACCCGTGAGACGCAGCTTTTACCGGTATACACGCAGATAGCTGCAAAGTTTGCAGAGTTGCATGATACTTCGTCAAGAATGGCGTCCAAGGGGGTGATCCGTGAAATAGTAAATTGGGAAACTTCTCGTTCATTCTTCCACAGACGTCTGCTTCGAAGAGTTGAGGAGGAGATGTTGGTCAAGACTGTGAGGAATGCTGCCGGTGACCAGCTTTCTTACAAATCTGCCATGGATATGGTGAAAAGCTGGTATTTGGATTCAAAACAAGGCAAAGTAGATGCTTGGATTGATGATGAAGCATTTTTCTCATGGAAGAATGACCCCAAGAACTATGAGGAACGACTACAAGAATTGCGGGTACAAAAGGTACTACTTCAGCTATCGAAGATTGGTGATTCGACATTGGATTTACGTGCCCTACCACAAGGTCTTCTTTCCCTCCTACAGAAGGTTAGCAATCAGATTCTCTTCGACAGCATCAACATTTTCAAAATTTGATCCCCCTCCATCTTTACCTGTTTAAGGTGCCTTGATAAAACCTTTATGTTTCCATGTGCAGGTCGATCCAGCAACACGAGAGCAATTGATCAGTGACCTAAAAAGGGTGCTTAATTAATGAAGCTGCTTGTAACCTGTCAGCAATCATTGTCTTCCATTTGATCAGACAGTTCCCTTCCCAACCAGTGCATTGACTTCTTAGGAGAAGCAGCACGGTTAGCACGCAATCTATGTCATGATCATTGTTCTCTCTTCACTATCGATAATACATTGTTGAAGCTAGGCAGAACCACTGGTTTAAATTTGTCCCGCGGGGTGTAAATATTAGCATCTTGAGAGTGTGCAGGGTGTAAGTCATTTCTTTGAGCAGAAAGGTTCGCGGTTCAGCAGGCTTCTTTATTGAAATTCCTGCAGGCCTGATCACTCTTTTATGTATAATAATTGCATTGTCATCTTATAGTCTGTCTAACAATTGTTAGCATTGGAATTTATTTATTGAATATCCAAATAAAATATGAGCTGTAATTTATGCTCTTATTTAGCTGCTTATTCAGTACTGAGTTTCTCTTCCTTTTAGTTTGGAATTGCTACACTTGATCATCCTCTTTCTCTTTCCACTATTATTATGTAGTTACTGATACTATCAGCTTGTAGCAAGAGTGACAAGTCATATCACAACTTTGGTCAATGCCTTAAACTTTTTATCTCTATTTTGGTGCATGAGGTTGACGTGAGGTTCTAACGGAAACAACCTATCTGCCTCTCAAAGTAGGGGAAAAGTTAACATACGGTCTACTCTTCTCAGATCTTATTAGTGAGATTACATTGAATATGTTGTTAAAGTCCGACAGTTGAGTGCAGATTGAATAAAAGTCATTCTCAAGTGATTTCAGGGTGGTTTTTAAATATTTGCCCCTCAAATGAGTTGTCTTTAATGGTTAGAGTTTGAGATCTCACAGATTTCATTTAATCACATTTAAACATCCACGATTAGTTATGTTGTTTGTGACTTCATTCTAAATAACTTGACTGAATGATCTAATAAAACAAATTTTTAGGATTTACAACACAATGCTCTTTTTATTGTTCCGTAGATACGAGTTCTACTTGAGAAAATAATCTATTAAACAAGGATAATTAAAAAAGAGCGAAAAGACAACTCAATGCATAAAACATCTCACAATAACATTATAGTCTTTGTTAACATTGTCAACAGACCATCTTAAAATATTTTACAGAGGTCCTGTTTGGTGGTATATAATTAATTGCCTCTTGCAAGAACAAGAAAAGACAAGGGGAACTTTTGTGGAAGGCTATTTTTTAACCAAAAAAAGTTAATATCATAGCTATCATATTTTAACTATATACTATACTTAATGGCAATTTGGCTAGGACCAGTAGGCCACTATCTTTTTGTTTTTCTGGATAAGTGTCCACTCACTTTTTCTTACGATCCCACAAGTCACTAAAAAATTGAATCTAACTCACTTTTGGTTGATACTTTTTCCCCTTGGCCTTCTTGTGCAGACATTGTATAGTTTTTGTTTACAATATTAAACTTCTTCAGGCAATTTTGATGTACATGTTAGCACAGCATCAGCAACTGTGAGAAATATCCTGTTCTCACCAATTTGATCTGGAAAATTGGATGCATGTAGCTTGTCAATCACTGTTCGTCCGGGGTTCGACAGAACAAGCTGTGCAAGAGAAAATGAAAGGTAAGATTTCGAGTAAGTATAGAGGCAAATTCAGAATTTAAAATTGACGTACTATGGACATGTTAGTTGAAATTTTAGTAATTTTTCACATATGTAAGATGAGTACCTGAACATTTCTCTTTTTTAGGCTTCTATGCAACTCTTCCAAGGCATGGATGCCACTGGTGTCAATATCAGTAACAGCTGCAAGGAGAAAAAGCACGAGGGGTGGATCGATAGATGTGTCATCTCATCTTAGAGTAAGATAACACAATTTTAATCTCAGTGACACGCAATTGATCTCTACTTACGTGACATATCAACGATCAAGAATTGAATTTTAGGAACACTGGCTGCTTTTAGTTGTTCTTCCTCATCCATTAGCCATCTCAATATCCTGAAAAAAGAGTTCATCAGTTTGTCAAAGTTCATTTTTTCGTAGTACTTAAAGATACGAAAGAAGGGGGGATTGAGGAAGAAATGTCTTACCTTTCCTTAATATAGTTGGAGTTTGAAAAGTATATAGCAGAATCAACTCTAACTATCAGTACACCAGGAACTTTGGTTGCCTCGGGGTATTGTTGAATGTTTCTGTATACATTTGTCCGGGGTATCCTACCAAGAGTAGCTGTTCGCGGTCTTGTGACTTGGAGGAGGATCTTAGCAAATGATATTGTGACCTTTTTGAAAGTGAAACAAACTATCAGAACTTATAATTGAATGATAAATGTAAGTTGATGAGATTTAAGTTTTTCTGTATGGTCTTACCGCGATCAAAAGACCAATCTCAACAGAGACAAAAACCACGCCAAAAAATGCCCCAATGCAAGCAACAAAGTCAAATTTATCAATCTTCCAAATCAAAATTGCTGCTTCATAGTCAATTAAGCCGAGTACAGCTGAGATGATGATAGCAGCAAGGATTGCATTTGGAGTATACTTGAAAAGCGGTGTTATGAACTCCAGAGTTAGGAACACGACAACAGACATGACAATGTTGGAAAATGCAGTTTGGCAGCCAGCCATGTAATTTACTGCTGATCGAGAAAAGGAACCTGCAAGAGGTGAATCGGTCAACTAGTTAGACAAACTGTTTTACATGACAATGAAAAATAACTTGAATAATACTTATAACATCTTTACTCATACTACATTTGCTTGTTGATTTGTCTTACCTGTTGCTACATAGCAGGATGTCATCGAGCCAACGATATTCATAGCTCCAAGTGCCACCATCTCTTTGTTTCCGTCCAACTGGTAGTCCTTCATTGAAGCAAAAGTTCTTCCGATTGCAACAGCTTCCTATGAATGAAAAGGTAAAAGATTGTACATTTAGTAGAGAAATGTGTAAAGGTTCCTTCTTCGACATTTCACTCAATATTTTGCTTACTGTCAATGCAATCATGCCAGCTACAATACCAATCCTAATCCCTTTTATGAGATAGTCACCGGTGAAATATATCTTATCAACAGATGGAGGATTGATTCCATTCTCTATGAGTCCTACCTGGTAAGATCATTATACAAGTCGATTAAAAAGATAATTTTACTCCAACGAAAAGTTAAGAGAAAGTAGAAAGAATCTAAAACAAGAACTTACAATGCCGACTCCCTTCTTATCAGCACGAGTAATGTAGACAAAGAAAGTCGAAAGAATAACAGAAACCAAAGGAGCAATTGCAGGTACCCAAAACAGCCTTTTGTTCTTCTTTCCCTGATTGTCAAAATATCTTAGAATCAATTCAACACTACCAAATGCTTTCAAAATTTAGTTGATAGAGCTCAGGACTCTTACAATGTACTTTGCAAACAAAAGGAAAGTTAAAAAGGTTGCTCCGATGAGAATTGTCTGCCAGTTCCACTGCAAGTTGTTGAAAAATAGGACAAACAAGGAATAAATGTCAAGTTATCCATTAAAGACATCTTAGGTAGGATGCTCTTAAGTGGCAAGAAAACTTACTCCATGTTCGACCGACTTAAACACCGACTTCATCACAGAAATGATATCTGTTTCCTTAGTAAACTTCTTAATGCCTAAAAAACCTTTAAGCTGCTGAAGGGCAATTGTGATGGCAGCACCACCCATGAATCCAACAACAGCAGCATGAGATAGAAAGTCTATCAAGAAGCCCAATCTGGCAAGAACGAGAGGGCAAGTCAGAAAGAGAAGGCAACAAAGAACAAATACAAGTCAAGCCTCTCTATAACAGCATCATTTGTCTGGATATTTTTTGGCTGCTACAGCAAAATGACAGTTATAGAGAACATATTGATATAACAAAATATGAAAAAGTGATTCCAAAGAAAACTTGGCCGTTGTAGTGAAATGTTGTTATAGAGAGGTCTAACTGTACATCCAACTCGATATTCAAACGTTTTAATCACCTTAGGATCCCAAGAGTAGCCTGAGTAATGCCAGCAAAAAAGGTTGCTGTGAAAGTAAGCCTTAGATACTCGGTGGGATGTTTACTCGGATCAATCTCATTCCGGAGCAGAGTCCCAAGCAAGAGCGACACAACAGCCACAGGCCCAATGGCTATATCTCTTGAACTGCCCATGAAGGCGTAAACTAGAGGTGGAACAAAGCTGGAGTCTGGAATTTTAAACAAAGAGAAGAATGAAAAAGGACTTTTCACGATTATTAACAAAAATAAAGTTAATAAGGAACACTTACATAATCCATACTGAGGATCTAAATTTGCAAGGTTTGAGTAGGCAATGTCCTGTCATACAAATTGAAAGTTCTTGATAAGAATTCTGTAATGATCCTAACAATCTCGATTTCATTAATATAAACCCTCCGGGCACTATGTTGCTCAGATCCTACAAAAATGTCTGTCAAATCCTCTAAAAGTTACGCATTTTTGGAGGATCTGAGCAACATAGTCTAGGCATACTCTTTACCTGAGGAATACAAAGACTTGCAATGGTGAGACCAGAGATAAGATCACCTCTGAATTTTCGCAAGTTGTATCTTCTACCCCAATCTAGTATTGGAAATATGGCCTGTAAACCAAGTACAAGCTTCCTAGACCTTGATTGATCCTTGAAACAGCGTAGTGGATCATCTGCGAAGAACGTCTCCTTCACAGTAGTCTTAAACTCTTTGAATATGTCCTGTTTCGGAGGGACTCCAACCTTGTGAATGTAGGGTGTTTGGTTGTGTTGTGACGACGAAAAACTCCTTATGTCCATCCCTTTTCTTTCCTCTGCCTCAGCATTAGAATTACTCATGCTTGAAAAGAATAGCTAATTCACCTGTAACGTAGAGGAAATGCAATTGAGTTATATTACCATATGAACTACCAAATTTTCCGTCAAGCTAGTTATTGCATCCAAATCGACAACAACAACAACATACCTAGTGAAATCCTACAAAGCAGTATGTAAACCTTACCTCTACCTCGTGAAGGTAGAGAGGCTGTTTCCAAAAGACTCTCAACTCAAATGAAGCGGATCAAAGTAGTAATGGAAAGGAACAATGGCAGTGAAGAAAACATGACAACTAATAGGAAAGCAGTGCAAGGAACAATAACATCAGCAACATAACTCAATCACCTAAACATAGTAAATGACATACGATAACAAATACCAAAAGCCAGAAACTACATGAATAAGGCTAATACTACAACAAACATGTTGTTCTGGACTATCACCAAGTCTTACCCTATCAAAAAACAAGACAACGCTCCACTACCTACTAACATTCTACCCTAATCTATGACCTCCAAACGCTACTATCTAAGGTCATGTCCTCGATCAAGATGTTGGATTGACTTCTATTAGATGTAAAACCATGTCATAAAGTAAGAAGTTATACCAACCTTTTCAAATCTGATGAACACAGAGGGAGACTTTTAGAGCTAATAAAGTTTCAAAACTTGTTTAACTTTGCACCACATTTGAAAGTTCTTTTGCTTGTCCTTTATATAGATAACTAGGAAATTACAAGTTAAAGTTTTAAATCTATAAGAGTATTGATGGTGTGCTAAAAAGTAAGCATTTGCTTGACCCATACTAGTATTAGAAGCTACAGAACAATTTTATATTCTGTCTAAAAGACAAATGGATCGTCGATAACCATTGATTTAACAAAGTGAGCATGAAATGTTAGTGACCTCTATAATGTGAATAAATCTGGCATGACAAGATTGAACAATTGACAACCAAAGTCATATACAGTTTGGTACAAATATTTTCCACCAGTATGAAATCTAGTAAAACTTCAACTTCATAGAACAGAACATGATACTTTCTTCAACATATGACAAGTGAAAAGAGGTTTTTTGGTTATATGATGCAATGAATTTGTTCTGTTTGAGGAATTTATTCTAACGTAGACATATACTAAAGATCGCGTAAAATATCTTGTTTGAAAGTAATCTAGGAGTAACAGACATTTCAGAACAACGTCTAAATTTTGAATACGCCACTGAATTCCACGGAATAATTCCAAGGTCATGCTCAATCTCTTTTATCTTTTTTTTTAATTAATGTTTGAGAGGAGCAAAAATCAAAATCCAAAGCAACATATTATTAAGTTGTTAATTATTATTAATAATGAATATTAAGCATTGTAGCTATGATTTCCAGTAAATGTGCTTTGATGAAATGCTAATTATTATTTAAACAAAACAGGTCATGAACTAAATTAAGAAAATTGAAGTCCACATCAAGATATTTGGAGTTACTTAATATAAAAAATAAAATAAAAGGTTTCTTGTTCCAATTTTTGCAGAACAAATATGCATTGGCTAGACTAAAGCCAATTTCCATACGCCTTATTTAGAAACCATTGATAGTGGACCAAATTAATACCTATAAAATTAAGAAAAGAAAATTTTCCACCTACTTAATTAGCATTAGGTCCCTTATAATTAATTATTTTATTTAAAGAACTTCAAAAGGGTAAACGTGTTGTTATGTGTCTCATTACCTTTTATTATTATTTGTTTATAAACAAATTAAAGAAACACAACAACAACATATTCAGTGAAATTTCACACGTGAGGTTTGGGGAGGGTAAAATGTACATAGACCTTACCACTATCTCATAGAGATGGAGAAGTTATTTCCAGAAGATTCTCAACTCAAATATATCAGCCCCAAAAGCAGAAATTATTAGATATGAAAAAAAAAAATGACTAAAGTGAAAAATAATTTTTTTTAAAAAAAAATTAGAGGTAGGGGAAGGGAAAATGGGGAGGGGGACTACAGTGTGGGAATCAAACCCTAACCAACAAGGTGAGAGTTCAGGTAGTCAGCCAACTGAGTTACTAAGATTCTCAATGGAAAACAATTGGTCACTTATAAATATAATACAAGTAGTAAAATAAATGACGGATAATAACAACACAATATATAAAGATACGATTAATTCTACTAATCTACTATATCACAAGACAAGATAATTCATTGGGAATTTAGAGTCGTCAAAAAAGCCATGATATTTCTTTCTGTCTCAATTCATGTGATGCATTTTAATAGGCACAATTTTTTTTAAATGGAAATATTTTTAAAAGTAATAGTATAAAATAAGACAAGACATTTGTGTTGCTATAATAAGAAGATTAATAAAGATAATTATCTTATTACTTCTTTAACATAAAAAGATATCCTTTGTTTTTAGAAAACTAAATATTTTTTTAAGACAAACTAATAAAAAAAAGTGAATAACATAAATTAGGATACAAAAAAATATTAAAATTACATATATTATCATAAGCACACACTTTTATCTATAATTCACCTTTCTATATTTCTTTACTTAAATTTCGACATTTTATCTATAACATCATTCAAATTAATAACGTGCGTCTAATCAACATATCACATAGTGCACTCTAACACTAAACCAAACCTCTAGGGGTCAATGAAAGCAAGCACATAGATCGTACTGACTACTTTTCATTAACTTAAAATCTTGAATCAACGACTTAAAAAAATAAAATGTAAGGCAAAAATGTTGAGACATACAGTATTTTGGAAAGGTAAACATAAGATAAAACAAGATATAATAATGCACACTCTATGGTCCAGACTAAAAATAAATAAAAAATTCCACTAATTCTTGAAAAATAAATTAGAAAAAATAAAAAATCAAACCTTTCAAGAGGAACAAGATGCAAGAAACCAAATGTTGTCCAGGTTCAATGAATCCAACACTTCTGAATTATTTTTTTTCTCTAATCATGACAGAAGGAAAAGTAAAAAAGCAAATTAGATTCCTCAAAGGAACAACCTCAAACTTGTTATGATCTGTTTGGTTGTCAAGAAATTTTGGAAGAAGAAAAAAACAAAGGTTCAAAGAAAGTGGAATGAAAAAGGCACAATGAGAGACTGATGATTATTTTGAGTATTAAATTATGATGATATTGTAAGATTTATTATTATTGTGTGAACAAAAAGGGGAAAAGAAGTATTTATTAATTATTTATCCATTAAAGCTTCACCTACATATATGAGGGGGAGAAAAGAAAGAAACTAAACTCCACTAATTAATTAATATTCCTCTATTTATAGTAAAGCAACTTTAATTTTAATTTTTTTTATATGATATGTTTAATATCACAAGATCAAAAGATGTTTTAATATTTTTTTCGTTCATTATTAAATGTCAAAAAATTTTTAATTAAATTTTTATTTTTATTTGTCATTCTGGAGAAATTAAGATAGGACAATTTGTTTTTTAACCTATTTTACTCTCAATTTACTTATAAAGTTTGTCTTTTTGAAAAGTATAGAATTTCTTAAAAGTTTTCTATGATCAATTAATTCTTAGATTATGTAGGCAATATTTCATGAAAAAACAGAAATACTATTAAATCAAGAAACACTTTCACTTGTCATTATATTGATAATATTAAATGTATTAGAATTAGAATTATAACTTCAATAAATATTTTTATCATTAATAAGGATAAAATGATAATCTAAATATACTAACTATTATTTTTTAATATGTGCCAAATTAAAATTTGACATTTAATAGTGAACAGAGAAAATACATTCTACTTATTTTTTATTTAATATTATAAGATTTAATTCTTTTATAATTTTTTTTAAAAATTCATATTAAATAAGAACCAGACAAATAAATTATAATGGACGATGTCGTAAAAGTCCGTCAACGATTTTGTTTGAGATTTTTATTTAAGTTCCAAATAATGTGGGGTATTTGATGTTGTTTGAATAATGACATAATATGGTCCAAGTTCGAAAAAGTTAAAAAAGACAACGTTGTTTTTATTTATTTTTTAAAGAAAAGTCTAAGGTTTGAAAAGTCTAAGGCAAAAGTCTTCTCTAAGAAAAAGAAGATGTTGAATGAATAATAGTCAAAAAGTAAAAATCTAATAGTTTTTAAATACATTTATAATATTTGGATAAAAATAAAAGATATTTTTAAATAATAAAAATAAGTTAAAAATAATAAATCAATTTAAACAAGCTCTAAACTGTCTACGTTCCATTTTTTCTTTTATAATAATGAAAAAAAATTATTTAGTATTTTTATGTTTACTGGAATTTAAACTTGAAAATTTTTATGCTTCTCATAAGATTATACATACTTTTCATTTTATTTTGTGTCAAATTCTCTATATTTTTATATAATATTTACATATTTAAGAAATATATAAAAATGTGTTGATTTTATGTAGCATTTTAATATTTAATATATATATAATATTGCTACATTTGACTTTTGGTTATCAACAATTAGTGGATATTAACCAGTTATGGCCGTCAGTGGTGGCCATCTGTTGTTACATTCCATTGGAGTTACTCTATTGGAGTTACTCCGTGGAGTTATTCCATTGGAGTTGCTCCAAGGCATTTGTTGTCCCACGCTTCATTTTTTCTTTATTCTTTCATTACACATTATAACATATGTAATCTTTACGTCATTTATCTTCACTATTAATCTACTCTAATAATTACTTCGTATTCATTGCATGGAAGACTTCCTCAACTATAAATAGTGAAAGTCTTCATTTGTTTGGAAAGAGAAAGATAAGAGAAAAAACCTAGAGTGCATAAAGTTTGTCAGAAAAGAGAGTTCTTATTAGTTGAAGGGAGATGTTCTTTTTGTGGAGTTTGAGACTCAACTCTTGTTCATAGTTTGTTGAGTTACACTTTTGTGATAAGGTTGTTGTATCCTGGAGGGGACAAGTCAAGAGGATTACTGCTGGATCGGTGAAGAGTTTTGCTGCAGTGGGCTTGAATCTCTTTAAAGAGAGCGAGATATCCGTGCCTCAGCCTGAAGATTTTTATTTTTCAATTTTACTTTTTCAATTGTTAATTATAATTTTCTGTAATTTCACCAACAAAATGTAATATTAGTCGAAATAATTCACAGTTAAAAAATATTTGAAGAAAAAGCAAGGTCAACAAATACACATCGTCTCTGTCCAAATATTAGTAGTATTACATAAAGTTTTAATTTATTTTCTTACCTTGTGTTTTAAAATGGCATACTTTTATATTGAATAATTTTTTAATATTAATATTTTTATTTTATTCTTATGATGCTTACTTATATTATAAGACTGAGGTGACAAAGTTTAAAACCATACAATGAAAATAATGTTTTTTTTTTTAATGTTGTACATGCAGTTAGTTTAAACAATTTTCATGTCTAGTCAAATTAACCCACAAAAATAAAATAAAAGAAATAGTAAAAAAAAATATTTTCATCGAGTTAATTTATTTGTCTTATTTTTCATTTTAGTTTGTTTTCAATTTTTTTCTTTTTAGGCAACTTTTTAATTTTAAAATTTTACGTGATATATTTAAGATCACAAAATTAAATAATATTTTGATATGTCATATATATATTTAGCTTAAAATCACAAGATTCAAAAATCTTTTTAAATTTTTTAAACTCTATATCAAATCAAAATTAAAAAAAATTGAAAAAATATGTATTCATTTATTATGATTGATGATAATTCTTTTATAGAAACATACCACAAATATTTACTAATTAATTTCATATATGCACTACGTACAAATAACTTTTTTCTTACCATCAAAGGATGTGGTGCAACGAATGAAGTTACTCCTCCCTTACTCAGAGGTCTTGGGTATCAAGCCTTGAAAATGGAAAAACCCTCGATAGGGCTTCCCCACAAATGGGACCCTTTGCGGCGCAAATTCAAATATATTCGGACTTCAATATAAACACCAACCACCGATGAGAAACCAAAAAAAAAACTTTTTTCTCTACTAGCTTTAATATATTTTTTGCTAAAAAGAAATATTTTATGCGATCCC
Source organism: Solanum aculeatissimum (assembly GCA_038996855.1). Taxonomy (NCBI): domain Eukaryota; kingdom Viridiplantae; phylum Streptophyta; class Magnoliopsida; order Solanales; family Solanaceae; genus Solanum; species Solanum aculeatissimum. The sequence continues at coordinate 17,273 of JBCEWC010009802.1, forward strand.
CGAGGAGGCCGGTCAGGTTGTAGAACAGACGGCCATGGTGAAGGTCGACGGGACCATTTCTATGTTGCTTCAGCGAGAACAGTGTATCAAATAAATATAATTCGTTGTAATAAATGGGGTGGATTTATTTAATTTATTTTATACTTTAAATGAATTATTCAATGTGACTGTATTTTTTTTAGATTTCTTCTTTTAATGGTTTTTCCGACAATCTCACGCATAAAGCAATTAGACTTAACATAAATGCAGTCGTTGGAGTCATTCCGAAAAAGGAGAAATTAGCACTATTTGGTAAATATATTTTTTTAATTTTATCCTTAATATTAGTTATCAATTGGCAACATCATTTTTCAAGATTTTTAATACTAATAATCATAAATATTAGAATAATTTGCGATTTGCATGTTAATGTGTATGCTCTTTAATGATTTATACTTTATCTTATAATTTTTAATGAGTTGCATCCTAAAGGAGACTTTATTGAAAGCAAGACTTTATTGAAAAAGGAGACTTTTTATGATTTTGCCTAAGAAGATTAAGGTGTAAATTATTAAAAATGATAGAATAAGTGTAAGTCACAAAAGAGTATTAGGAGTGCAAATCACAAATTACTCTAATTATATTTTTATAACAAAAAATACAAATTTATTATGAATAAATTTAAAAAGAACATTTTTTTTACAAGTTGTGTCAGAGATCAAAATATTAAGAGTGACAAAATCAAACTCAACCCTTTCATCTCATTTAAGTTTGACCCGCTATTTTATTAGCTTAACTCATTTCAATTCATTAAAAATTGGGTTCATATATAACACAAATTAACGGAGAGAAATCTTATAAAAAAAATTTAATTTTTTTTTAATGATATACATGTTATATACAGGCAAAATAAATAAATAAAAAATTCTATTAAGTATCACTTATTATGGACAGAAGTAGGTACCTTGAATTTAAGTGGAGTAAATTGTAGTTGGGTAAGACCGCAACTTTAATGTCAATAATTGTAAGCTGACTTTGAGATTTGACAAATTTAAAACCGATACCAACTCATACGTATTTTATATAT
>JBCEWC010009803.1:0-18335 GCA_038996855.1 Solanum aculeatissimum
GGCCCCGTTTCATCTATGTAGAGGCTTATGGACAAACTCTAAACTCTTGTACTCTGACTTGAATGTTGAATGTTATGTTTATGAAAGCTTTGCTTATTAGGCTTAACTCTGAGTATTTCCATTTATTATGCTTATGATATGAATGTTGAGGATTTGGATGACTATATGCTTATGTGGTAAGTCCCATGATACAGGTATACCCCCATAGTGGAATCCCATCCCCCCTTTTCCTTAGAGATTATTGTTACATGCTATATGAACTAATGTTTGTCCCATTCCCGAAGATGTCCCCATAGTTTGAATCCCAATTCCCTAGAATTTATATTTTATGTGTTTATTTTCCACCCTTCTGGACCGATGATGAGTGTAATGATGCTATGATGGCTTGATCGGGGACATTCGGGTTCTCCTTCGCCATGTCACATCTAGGCCCCCTATCTGGGTCGTGACATTATAATGTGAGGATGAGTGAGGTAAGGTATTTTTGAATATTTGATCTTTGATATAGATGTGTATACTTGAGATATTATGATAATTTATGACTCATGATATTATATTCCTTGTTTAAGTGATGCTTACATTGTAACACCTCTTGACCCGAGTAGGAGGCAAGGGTAAGATGTTCCATAGTTATACCACCCCTTGACCCAGATAGGAGTCAAATGTGAGATCTATACTTATATATCCCTTGACCGCGGGAGGTGGCAAGGTTGAGATATTATGACGCCCCTTGACCACGAGCAGGTGGCAAGGTCGATACATCGTGATACCCTTGACCATGAGTAGGTTGCAAGGTTGATAGATACTTGATGTGTGAGTTAATGAGATTTCATATACTGTGTGTATAATTCTTATGGTGTTGTGATTTTGGACATGTAGGAAATCTTATAAGGCTTTATATATATTTTTACTGTGTACTAACCTATTTTGGATAGAGGTGTAGGATTCCTTTTTATTACATACTTTTTCAATTTCTGTTAACTATTTGGTTGAACCTACTAGGTACATTTTGGTGTACTCACCCCTACTTTGTTTCCTCCATGTATATAGAGCACCGGGACCCATATAGTGTAGTTGACTCACTCTTATTGAGCATATTGTATATTCATCCAGATCCTATTGCTGAGGCTCATGACTTTGAGTTGTCGTGGATCTTTGGGATTATGTTTGTTGCTTTCTTTTAGACTTTTATTAGATGTTATAAGTCTGTCTTATATTTCATTATAAGACAGTTGTATTTATCTTCCGTACTCCATAGATGCTCCTGTACTTCTGACTCCATATTTTGGGATATTTAATGTTATGTTTTATTAGTTTTTTTCATTATTTCATTCTTCATTAGTCATGATCCATTTTTGGTAGTGACAAGTTTTGTATTAGAGATCTACGTTCATTAGGCTCGTGAGCCAAGAGCAGGGTGTCTAGTAGAGTCTCATGGATCGGTGTGTAGACATCCATACCCTTCTTTGGGAGGCTACATGATACTCTTTAGGAAAACTTTTCATGTCTCACTTTTGATTCATGTGTTTCTTCATATCATATGCTTTAAACTTACTAATCTAGTCTTTTCAAATAGATATCGATTACCAAATCCTAATGATTAGTGGGAGAGCTCGAGCCAGCTATTGTGGCTCCCACTTGTGGTTAAGGAAGAGTTTGAGATAGGGCTAGAGGCCGAGGACTTGTCAGAAGGGAGGCTCCAATATGGGGACAGACGAGGTTAGCTTCTCAAGCGCCAGCTCATGAGCTCGAAGGGTCTGTAAATCCTACTCCACCACTCTCAGCTCCATTCCCTCTACCTTTAGTTAAGGAGTTTCTATTTAGGTCATTAGCTAGATTGGAGGGAGCTCCTCCAACCCCAACTTTTATTGATGTGCCAATTTTTGCAACACCAGTTAATCCTTCTATAGCCCCAGCTGGCCTAGCTAGGGTGCATATGTGTCGTCCTTCTTTAATTTCATCGGATTTCCCTATGGCTGTTGTGACTCTACATTAGGCGTCTCAGTCAAGTTTGGGTTCCCCATTTTAGAGTTTGGCAATTTTTCCATCAATACCAAGACCCTTATTTATAGTGACATCTTCATCTGCTAGTCCAACCATGTCCATAACTAAGCAAAAGAGTTTTGAGAGGTTTGTTCAACTAGCTCCTTCAAGATTTAATGACACCCCGAGTGATAAAGCTTATGATTTCATGTCAGAGTGTTAGGACCGGCTATGTAATTTGGCCATCTTAGAGTTGTATAGAGTTGTTTATACCACTTATTAGTTTATCGGCCTCACCAAGGAGTGATGGAGGTCATTTATAGCTCGTCGACCTATTGGATCTCTAGTTATGACATGGGAGTAGTTTACAATTGTATTTTTGGAGAGGTTCATGCCATACAACCTTCGGGTCTACCATAAGGATGAGTTTGATAGGCTTCAATAGGGTTCTATGTCAGTGTCAAACTATGCGGCCAAATTTCATATATTGTCCAGATATGCCTTGTCCAGCATCCCTACTGAGTTGAAAGGATTCGACATTTTGCCAAGGGATTGACAGGGTATCTTCAAGAGGCTACAACTTTCTTGGTCTTAGATAAAGGTACCTTTCAGAGTATTATTGATCACACTCATATAACATAGCACATCAGGCATGAGAGACAGACTAGCAGGAAGAGGTTCCATGAGCATGGGCAGTTTAGAGGTCAGTGACCACAAGATCGAGAGTTTTAAAGGCAAGGCCATCCAGGTAGGGAAATTTAGGCAACACTTCCAGCATCTGATACTGTTGACAGGTCTAATCCTACTTAAATAGGTCATGATAGTTCTCTTGGTTTGGCTAGACATGGTGGTTCTTTGGCATAGTTATCTCAGGATAAGATCCCCTAGGTTTCTATGTTTGTGATGAGGTTGGACACTTCACCAAACATTGTCCACATCACGTTTTCCCCGCTCAGGCTTTAGGATCTCAGCTAGCCTATCCATCCCTAGCACCAGCAACTAGAGACACCTCTTCGAGCATTAGGAGAGGTACTAGAAGAGGACATAAAATAGTGAGAGGCGAAGCCCATGAAGAGCCATAGGGTAGTGGTGGTTGTAGAGTTTGTTATACTATCTCGGACAGAGTATATACAAAGGCTTCTGATGTGGTTACCACAGGTATGGTCCCATTGAGACACCATTCAACTTCATTTTTATTTGATCTAGGCTCTACTTATACTTATGTGTCAACTTATTTTGTTTCAGATATTGACATTATGTGTGAGTCGCTTGCTAAGTCTATTTATGTTTCCATCCCGAAAGGTGAATCTTTAGTGGTGAATCGGGTGTATTGGGGATGTGTGTTGACTTTTATGGGGAGAGACATAGTTGCTACTTGATATTGTTAGATATGGTGGACTTTGATGTGATAGTCTCATTATGCTATTCTTGACTATCATACAAAGATAGTGACATTATCTTGTCTAGAGTTACCTGAATTGGTATGGACTGAAGCACCTAACTCTTATCCTAAGGGAGTTATTTCTTATATGCATGCATGTTGATTGATGGTTAAGGGATGGTTGTTTTATTTAGTTTTTGTTCTGGATGTTTCTTAAGAGTCACTATCTTTTGAGATCACCAGGCTTTCTAGAGAGTTTATGGATGTATTTTCGACTGGTTTGCCTAATGATCCTTTAGATCGTGATAATGACTTTTCTATTGATATGGATTAGGGCGCCAAGCCTACTTCTATTACCCCTATTGGATTGCTCTAGCTGAGTTGAAGAAGCAATTGGAGGATTTGTTAAAGAAAGGGTTCATTCATCCGAGTGTATCTCCCTAGGGTATTCCTGTCTTATTTGTGAATAAGAAAGATGGTACTATACCTATGAGTATTGACTACCGCCAATTGAACAAAATGACTATCAAGAAAAAGTATTTTTTGCCTCTTACTGTTGATATTGTTGACTAGTTACAGGGTGCCTCAGTATTTTCCTAGATTGATTTGAGGTTCAACTATCATCAGTTGAGAGTTCAGGAGTCTGATATCTCAAAGTCAACTTTTAGGACCTATTATGGGCATTATGAGTTCGTTGTCATGTCATTTGGGATGACTAATGCCCCAACCATTTATGGAGTTGACGAACCGAACGTTCAAGCCCTATCTGGATATCTTTGTTGGTTTATTCCAAGAGCGAAGCCAATCATTTTCAGCACTTGAGAACCATGCCTTAGAAATTGAAAGGGTAGAAGTTATGTGCCAAGTTTTCAAAGTGTGAGTTTTGGTTGGAGTACCTTGCATTTCTTGGGAATGTTGTGTCAAAATAGGGTATTATTGTTAATCCGGAAAAAGTGGCAGCTATTTATGAATGGGTTCGACTTACTTTTGTGATTGAGATTCTAAGTTTCACTAGTTTAATGGGGTACCATCGATACTTTGTTCAGGTATTTTCTTCTATAACATCCCCATTGACTAAATTAACTCAAAAGGATGTGTCATTTCAGTGGTCTAACAAGTGTGAGGTGAGCTTTCAATAGCTCAAGGATCTGTTGACTTCGCACTGATTCCTACTTTGCCCATAGAGAAAGTGCCATTTTTGGTATATTGTGATTCATTTGGTGTGGGTTTGGGTGGTATGCTGATGCAAAGAGGGAAAATGATTGGTTATGCTTCTAGGCAGTTGAAGGTTTTTGAAAGGAACTACCCTACCCACGATTTAGAATTGGTTGTTGTTGTGTTTTTGTTTAAATTGTGGTGGCACTATATTTATGGGGTTCATTGTGAGATCTTCACTAATCACAGAGTCTCAAATATTTATTTTCACAACCTAATTTAAATATGAGGCAACGTAGGTGGTTGGAGTTGTTTAAGGACTATGACATCTCTATTTTATATCACCCCAAGAAGGCTAATATTTTGGTTGATGCTTTGAGCCGAAAGACTACTAGTATGGGGAGTTTGGCATTCATGAGGGCTGAGAAGAGGCCTTTAGCTTTGGAGGTTTAGTCACTTTCTAGATAGATGGTTTGTTTGGATATTTCCCCTCCTAGAGTTTTTTGTCCTTTGTTGAGGCTAGGTCATCCTAGATTGATTAGATATGTTCTTATCAGTTTGAGGACCCCAGGTTGTGCTTGATTCATGACAAAGTGTTGAGGGGTGAAGCCAAGTTAGATGTTATTGATTTTTTGGGTATTTTGAGGACAAATGGTAAATTCTTTGTTCCTAAAGTGGGAGATTGGGTGAAGTTGATCTTAGAAGAGGCCTATAGTGCTAGATATTATATTCATTCAAGTGTGTCTAAGATGTACCATGATCTAAAACAACATTATTGGTTGTTTGGGATGAGAAGGGACATAGCTGAATTGGTGGCAAAGTGTTTGAATTGCCAACAAGTCAAGTATAAGCACCAAAAGCCCAATGGATCGATGCAAAAGATGTCCATTCATAAGTGGAAGTGATAAAGAGTGACTATGGATTTTGCTACAAGTTTTTCCATGGCTTTGGGCATGTTTAATTCAATTTGGGTAATGGTCGATCATTTGACCAAGTCATCACACTTCTTACCGGTAAAGGCTAGCTATAATGAAAAATAGTTGGCTAGGTTGTATATTTTGGAGATAGTCAGATTGCATATTGTGCCAATGTCTATAGTATCTAATAGAGGATCTGTGTTCACCTCTTAGTTTTGGAGGGCATTACAACGTGGTTTGGGTACTAGGGTGGATTTGAGTTCAGCTTTCCACCCCAGATAGATGGTCAGTCTAAGCACACTATTCATAAGTTGGAGGATATGTTACGGGCTTTTTTTATTTGTTCTGGGGCCCGATGGGACGAACACTTACCATTGGCAGAGTTCGTATATAATAATAGTTACCATTCCAGCATTCAAATGGAACAATTTGAGGCCTTGTATGGCCGGAGGTATTGATCACCCATTGGATAGTTTGGCTCATGTTATGATGATGTGTTGAGTTTGGATCTACTTAGAGATTCTATAGACTGAGTCCATTTGATTCAAGGTAGACTTTGGATAGCTCAGAGTCATCAAAAGAGTTCTGTTGATCAAAAGACTAGGCCTCTTGAGTTCTTTGTTGGTGACAACATATGGCTAAAGATTTCACCCATGAAGGGTTTGATGAGATTTGGAAAGAGGAGCAAGCTCAGTCCCAGATTTATTGGTCCATTTGAGATTGTGAGAAAAATTAGTGAGGTTTCCTATGAGCTGGTATTACCACACAGATTGTCATTTGTTCATCCTATTTTTCATGTTTTAATGCTTAGCCGGTATATTCTAGATGAGTCACATGTGATTTCTTATGATTTTGTTTAGTTGGAACTAGATTTGTCGTTTGAGGAGGGGCCTATAACTATATTGGACAGGCAGGTCCAGAGATTGAGATCCAAAGATACACCTTTTGTGAAGGTTCAGTGGTGGCACCATTCCATTTATGAAGCTACTTGGGATTAGAATTGGATATGTGAGCAAAATATCCCAGCCTTTTTGAGGCTTCAAGTACTCTTTTTTCTTTATGTTCGAGAAGAACATTATTTTTAGTGGTAAATGGTGTAGTGACCTGGTTGGGCATCTTTGGCTTTATCTATGAAATTTTTTGTTTTACCCTTCTTTATGTTGCTTTGGGCTTATTTTGAACTATCTGTATTGTTGGAACTGAAATCCAGAGATTCAAAATGGAAAATGTGAGTTTTTGGCACATTTTGGAAACTTAAGTTATTAAAAAAGTGAGTTTTTGTATCATTCAGAGTTTTTGGAGTCAGATCAGGGATCCATCGATATCATTAGCTCTGGGATGTCAAAATTTCTCTATGAGAAGTTACAAAAGTGTGTTCGGAGTTAAAATGAGGTTTTTAGCACCAAAGATGTGATTTTAGTCATTTTCGGGACCAACTTTGGTCAACATTCAAACTTCGAGAGCTCAGGTCAGAATTTCGACAGTTCCAGTAGTTCTCGATAGTGAAACTGATGCTAGAAATGGTCTCGTCAAATTTTTCTCTATTGCCAAGGATAGTTTTGGTATTTTGAGTTTTAAGCTTTTTTCCTCAAGTCGCATTGGTTAATGTGGTCGGAAGGTCTTGAAATCAATTTCTAATGATTTCCTTGAGTATGGATTGTTGTTTTTGGTGTGGATGCATATAAATTTAGTGTAATTTTGAGTTTGGATGAGTTTTGAGGGTTCGTTCCGAGTAGGAAATTGGACTTGGTTTGCTGGTTTTGTTGATATCTAATGCAAGTGCTTTTCTTCTCCTTATTTGTGGAGAAGCCTTCGTGTTCGCAGAGGTCTGGGTCTGGTTACCCTTTGCGTTCGCAGAGGATCGATCCACGTTTGTGGGATGTGCGCATGTGTGACCCCCCTCATGTTTACTCTCAGCGTTCCTAGATTGGTCTCCGCAATCGCGTAGGTCATTTTACTCAGGCTTCTTCGCGTTTACAGGACCCCACATGCGTTCGCGGAGTACTTTGGTGACTGAACAGTGTTCAAAATCTGGAAATATCATTTTTAATCCATTTCAAACTTCCAACCTTTTTTAGGCAATTTTGAAGTAATGTTTTTGAAGATTTTAGCTGGGTAAGTATTTTTTACATTACATTAATCATTTTCCATAAGTTCTATCTTGATTTTATCCTAAATTCCATGATTTTTGATGTTCAAAAATTTGGGATTTTTAGACTATGATTTCTAAACTTTGAAAATCGATTCTCACTCGTTTTAAACTCAATTTTTGTAGGATTTTCACCCACAAACTCCATCTTTTGAGTAGAACTTGATTTTAAAGCCAATTCCAAGTTTGAGAACTTTAGAGTTTATCCTAAAATTGACCATTTAGCCCCTAAGTCTAATTCATGCCAATATGGGTATCAAAATGCTCCTCTTGATGTGCAGTATCTGATTTTGATAGTGGTTGGTCGATTTAAGGATCGTTTGGAGAGTTGAATTAATTGAAAGCTTGTCCAGATATAATTTCGGCATTGAGATAGGTTCGACTAATCTTATTGGGACTGTATTTGAGTTATTGATCATGTTTATGTGGTAATTGTGCGATATAGACTCAATCATGAGTAATGGTGTTGATGTGATAGGATATTGATGGAAGTGTGATTCCGATTAAGCCAAATTGTGAGTAATTATAATACTATTGTTAATCTTAGATGAAAATTTATTGTTTGAGACACTGTGATGAGCATGCATATATCTATCTTATGGACTAGTAAGGTCAGGTGTTGATGATACGCATATTTCCTGGACGTAATGATGATGGGTTATAGTGTTGGGACGAGTGAGGTTTGGTATTTTGGTATATTTAATCTTTGATATGGATGTGTCTACTTGAGATATTATAATAGATTATGACTCATGATATTATATTCCTTGTATATGTGATGCTTTTACTGTATTACTCTCATTATGATGTTATTATAATTATGCACATATTTGAGTGGATATCATGGCCTTATGATGTATAATGTTGCATTGTATCACCCCTTGACCTATGTAAGAGGCAAGGGTAGAATGTTCCACAGTTGTACCACCCCCTTAACCTAGGAAACAGGCTAGGGTGAGATCCATACTTGTATATCCCTTGATCACAGGAGGTTGCAAGGTTAAGCCATTATAACGCCTCTTGACCATGGGCAGGTGACAAGGTCGATACATCATTATACCCTTGACCACAAGTAGGTGGCATGATTGATAGATACTTGATGTGTGAGTTGATGAGATTTCATATATTGTGTATATTACTTATGGTGTTGTGATTCTGGACATGTGGAAGATCTTGTAAGGCTTTATGCATATTTTTATTGTGTACTAACCCTTTTAGGATGCAAGTGCAGGATTCTTCGTTGTTACATACTTGTTTGATTTCTTTTACCTAGTTGGTTGAATCTACTAGGTACATTTTGGGGTACTCACCCCTAATTTATTTTCTTCTTGTAGATCGAGCACAGGGACCTACACAAAGTAGTTTACTCACTCCTATTAAGCATATTTTTCATCTATCCAGATCGTACGGGTGAGGCTCATGACTTCGAGTTATCAAGGATCTTTGGGATTATCTTTACTGCTTTCTTCTAGACTTGTATCAGACGCTATGAGACAGTCTTGTATTTTATTGTAAGTCAGTTGTATTTTTCTTCCGCACTACCATAGATGGTCTTGTACTTATGACTCCAGATATTGGGATATTTGATTTTATGTTGTATTGGTTTCCACTCTATTTCATTCTTCCTTAGTCTTGATCTATTTTGGGTCGTGACAATGTGTCAAGGAAGGATCTAGATGTCATGCCAAATAATAGGAAATCGAGTAGCCTTACATACCTTGCTATATCACCTCGTTATTACCTCAAAGTAACCTCCTTTTCTTCCAAATATTTATCTACAATAGGGTGGGTGATAAAACTAGTATTAGTAGCTAATAAACATGTCTTAGTTGTCCAATGTCACCCAAAAATAATAGTCGGGCAGCAAGCCCGTAATTATCAACCCAAAGACATTCTTTCGACCTTTCCTTCTTTAATCATATTGTTCTAATACATATTTTCATATACATGGCGTATTCATCCCTTTTTAGCTCCATAATATATTTATAACAGTTCACAAAGCATAACACATAACAATTCCACACAACACATGAGTGGGTAGCATAACGTTGTGCCATTTCCCTATATTTCGACGTCAACACTTCACACTTGTTCCAACTTTAATCAAACTATTCTCAACATATTTAAACACCAAAATAGTTCCAAAATAGTTCCAAAATAGATAGGGGACGTGAGACAACAACCCCCACTCGTCAACCCACAAGTTGTTATGAAAGCACATTCAAGATACCATACAAGAACTCATTTCTAAGGAAAACAAAAAAATGGTGCAACAACCTTGATTTATTATTTTCGACCTAAACCCCTTAAGAACTTCAACCTTCATCAATAATACAACCAACTAAGAAGACAAAGACCCTAAATAAACAAGAAAACTGAGCAACAAATTTTAGAACACATGCTGTCCAAAATTCTGACATAAATATAACCAACATATTTCTCTTATTTTTCATGGAAAATTTATACTAAACCCATAATTATTTTTATTTACCTTAAACTTCAAGGAGAAGGGCCTCTCCAAGAACCCTAAAGGTTTGTTGTGTCTACTTTGTAAAGCCAAGAGAAAGCAAGGAGAAAAACTTAGGGATATCTGATTTTTTTCCACGTTAAAATAACTTGAAGTGGCTGGTTTGTATCCATTTTGAAAGGACCACTCTTGGACGACTTTTTCCTCTATTTTGGGACACATTATTTCATGTAGTCTACTTTGCAAAGGCAAACTCTATTCTCACCCTATAGGCTCTATCCTAGCACGGTGAGAATCATTATTTGACTCCACCCTTTAGGCTCTATCCTAGCACGGCGAGTGTCCATTAAAAAGCTATATGGATCCATTAGCACATCTTTAAGGCATAAAAATATAAACATCATTCTTATGGTGGCACATAATAATGGGACTATGATATCTACCAAAGTCCTCTCGGTGCTAAGTCATATCCCACAGAATACTTTAAAATTATGCATATATTTATAAGAGTAAAGACATAAAGTCACCACTGATGTTGTCTTAAATTTTCAAAAAGACTCCTTAACTATGCGCGCGTCCTACTATCCCCTCTAAATAATTATGAATCGACATTATTATATCATTTTTTGACTAGTCCAAATTCTTACAAAGAAAGTGGTATCACGCACCACTCAATATGCGACACGTGTAAATTAATTTAAATTTTATAATTTTTTATTGTATGTTTTTGTAATTCTTTTTTTTCTTTTTTTCTCTCTTATTTTTTGACTTGAATTTTTATTAACTTTAATATTAAATTCCACTTCACCTAGAAAAAATATTTGATATACCTATGATAAAAAATTGGTTTAAAAGAACTAGGGAAGAATACTATGTAGTTAGCAAAAAGAAACATGTAATAGATTGTAAATACACCAAAGGAAAAGCTACAATACCTATATTAATAAATCAGAAATAAATAAAGAAATAAGAGCTTTAAATATAAAAGATGAAATAAAATATGTATATCTAGGAGCAACAGAGATATTATTAAAAGCATGCTTTAGAGAAGGAATAGATACCCCAATAGAACTATACTTAGCAGACGATAGGATACTATAACCTATAGAAAAAAGCGTAATAAGTGCAGTTAGAGGAAATTCAATTTATCAAAAATTTAAATTTACAGTTAGTGCAAACTATTCAGTAGCAATAAAAGATACAAATATAGATAAATCACTAGTACTATACTGGAAAATGTCAGGCATAGAATTAACACCAGGAAGCAAAATATTCACGGCTAGATGTAAAAATCTATATGTACTAACAACTAAACACAAAATAACAGCAAGAAATAGGATAGATAAAATAAAAATAGAAAATCCTTTCGAACAAATTATCAAAGTAATAGATAAAAATGATTATAGCTACAAAGACATTGAACTAGGAGAAGACTTAGAAATAGTAAATGAAAGATTAACCATATCAAAAAAGATAAACACATCAAGAAGATTGAACTATGAAACTCCAGAAACATCAACAAAAAGCACATTAAGAAGAATAGATTATATAACTCCGAAGCTATTAGAACAAAGAATAGAATAGATAGAACCACATAATTATTACATAATGGGAATAATAAATCAAAGAAAATACCTAATACTAATAAATACAGGACAAGAAGAAAATTATGTCATAAGAGAACTTGTAACAGAAGAAGAAATAACTACTAAGGAACAACTATGTCCAGAATTACCAACAAATTTGATAAATACCGAAGAAATAACAAAAAAAGAAATAATCATAGGAGGAATACCTATAACAATAAAATTTAAGATCTACTAAGGAGATGGAAATATTACACTAGCAATAAAATGGTTAGAAGAAGTAAAATCATATAATTTAGAAGACAAACAATTAACAATAACATACCAAAATAAAAAAATAATAATAAAAAGAACACTATTATGAAAGAAAGAAAATATACATACTTGTAAAAATAATAGTAGAAGGATATTATAATAGATATTATATACCAATGATAGATACATGAGCAGAAGCTAATATGTGTAAACATAACTGTTTACCAGAAGATAAGTGAGAAAAATTAAAAACACCATTAGTAGTAGCAGGATTTAATAATGAAGGAAGCATGATTAATTACAAATCTAAAAATATAAAAATATAAATATGGGATAAAATCTCGAACTGAACATCCCCTTCCTCCCCTAATTTTTTTCTTTTTTTTCTTCTTCTTCAATCAACTTTCTTTTTTCTCAATAATTATTTTTTAAAACAAATCACACTATTTTCACGGCTTTGTTGAGTTATTGATGACAAAACTAACTATTTTCTTATGTAAATTCAAAATTTTGAAAGAATTATCAATCAATTTATCTCTTTTTCACATAACTTCAAAATTAGAAAGGATAATTTTAAAAGAATCAATGAATTCCTCAAACATTGAAAGAAGTTACTTGAAACTCAAATAAAAAAAACCAAATAATACAACCTAATCTTCTTAGAATCTAATGTGTTTATTCAAATTATGTTGAAATGTTAAAAATATTATTTAGATAAAGTTTTAAAATTGGAAAGAGAGTTAAACTAATAATAGTACAAAAAGAAAGGTGGAGTTGTGATAAAAACGATGATATTGAGAGTGAGGAGCTTCAATGGAGATTACAATGAATTTTCGAAGAAGAAGGAATGTAAAAACAAAAAAAGAAAAAAATGATAAGTTAAACTAATAAGCAAAACAAGAAACATATTTCATAACAAAATACTTATAAAAATAAAGTTATATCATTATTTTAAGTTTTTCACGCTCCTTAAAGAGAGTGCATACACTCTCTATTCCAAGTGGACAAAAATGATATAATAACAACAATTTAAAATTGTTTAGGTGGTAATAGGATGCCCGCAAAGTTGAGGTATCTTATTGAAAATTTGGAATAACATCAGTGGTGACTTTGTGTCTCTTCTCTATTTATCACTTTAAACATAGTTCATACTTCATTAAGATCATACTTTATAAATTCGTAAATAATCATCATAGCTTTTATGAAAATATCATATCATAAGAACAATCCATTAAATTTTCTATCATCATAGTGTGGGTAGCCATTCTTACCTTAACTTCATCATCATAAACATTTAAGATTTTCATCACCCTCTTTATCACAGCTTCAACATTTTCATTGTCATAAAATATGTTTTTACATACTTGAGATCATAATAATGAAACTTCATAGTTTTATCGTAAGAGACTAGGGCTAAGCGTGGCCTCCTGAGCAATTGAGTCAAAATCATGCAATTGAATAGAATTCAAGAGTAAAACATGTATAAAATCAATTTGGATCATTGGTAAAGGAACCCACATCAAATCATTAAGTTGTAATCATGCATACATTGAAATCATATACTTTTGATTGAAAATCATGTACATCATAAAATTCATCATAATTCATGTATTAGTGTCATAATCATCATGTAGAAATCATAATCCATGCATGAGGAATCACAGCTTAAAAGTCCATAAGAAATCACCACAAAACTTTGATAAAAAAAAGGTTTTGGATTGGGCTTCATGGATGAAACTAATCCATGAGTGAAGCCCTACATACCTCAAGTTAAATCCTTAAAATTGAGGTAAAAAATCTAGAAAATCCTTAGTCAACCTTCAAACTTTAGCTTCAATGGAACCCTTGACTTAGAGAAAGAAATATTTGAAAACCTCGAGAGAAATATGAGAATTAAAGTCTTTGAATGAGTTAGGAATAGTTCTCGTAGGTTCTTGGTTTGTTGCGGTAGTTAAGGGATCCAAAAATGACGTAGTTTAGAACTTAGAAGGATTGGAAAAGTAAAAATCACTCTTCATTAAAAATTGTCAAAGTCATTCATGAGACACCTCTTACGGGTCTCGGAGTGATTTATGGCTTATAAAATGTCTCATAGACTAGGGTGCCACAAAAGTTATGCTACTGGAATTGTTGCTTCCAATCCACGAATACACAAATTTCTTATAGAAACACATACTGGCTATAAGGTCCTCTGTAACATGCTTTCTTACATAGACATCATATCAGCCTCAGCCTCTCAAGTAGCACCTTTACATTGTTGGTTTCTCCATAACACCTTGAGAGAAACAACCTCTTTGTTCCTCAATTTCTTCACTTGTCAATCTAAGATTTCAATCGATACTTCTTTATAAGTCAAATTTTCCTCAATAGTTACATCCATGGGACAATAGAATTAGGATCACCCATGAATTTCCGTAGCATAGAAACAAAGAACACCAGATGAACCATAGCTAATTCCATAGTCAAGTTCAACTTGTAAGCTACCTTTCAAACTTTCTTCACTATCTCATAAGGTCCCACATATCTAGGTCTTAGTTTTCCTTTCTTACCAAAATGCATCACTCCATTCATCGGGGAGACTTTCAATTATAACTTATCACTTTCACTGAATTCTAATTCTCCTTCTTACATTAGGATATGACTTTGACAACTTTGGGCAGCCTTTAATTTTTTTTATGACTTTCACCTTCTGCATAGTATCAAGTACCAAATCTGGTCCAATTAAGGACATCTATCCCATTGCAAACCATCCTACCGATGACCTACACCGCCTACCATATATTGCTTCAAACAAAGGTATACCAATATTTGAATCGAAACAATTATTATAGGAAAACTCAATAAAAGGTAGGTTATCATCCCAAATTCCTTTGAAATCAAATACACACGCTCTCAACATGTCTTCCAACATTTGTATGGTCCTTTCGTCTTGTCCATCTATTTGACGATGAAATGCGGTACTTAAGTTTACCTTCGTACCAAGACCCTTTTGAAATGATTTCCAAAAACGAGAAGTGAACTGAGTACCTCTATCCGATATGGTAGACAATGACACCCTATGCAACTTTAATAACTCATGGATATAGATATCAGCGTAGTCTTCGGCACAGTAAGAAGTATTCACCGATAAAAAGTGGGTTATTTTCTTCATTTTATCCGCAATAACCTATAATGAGTCAAATCTCTTTCTAGTTTTTGGCAAACCCGTAATAAAATCCATATTCGCTTCTTCCCATTTCCAAGTAGGTAGCTAAATATCTTGGGTTAAAGCACAGGGCATTTGATATTCTAACTTTAATTGTTGACAATTGGCACATTCCATCATATACCTTGCTATCTCCTTCCTCATACCATTCCACCAATACACTTCTCTTAAATCCCTATACATCTTGGTGGATCCCGAATGAATAAAGTACTTAGAATTGTGAGTTTCATCAAGTATCTTCTCCACTAGTCCATCCAAATAGAGTACACCCAATAGTCCATATCTTGTTTTTCCCTAACTTCTTCACTCAAAGATGATTCTGCCCCATTTGGTATCAAAATTTCACCATTACGCAAATTATTCACTCTCACACCCAAATAAGTCAAACGATGCAATTCTTCAACCAACCCATTATTACCACTCTCAACATGTGCCATACTACCCATAGACACTCTATTCAATGCGTCGATCAGAATATTAGATTTACCAGGGTGATACATCACACTCATGTCATTGTCTTTCAAAAGTTCTAGCCATCTTCGTTGCCATAGATTTAGATCTATTTGGCTAAACATATATTGTAAGCTCTTATGATTGGAGAATATATCTACATGCACTCCGTAGAGATAGTGTCGCGAAATCATTAATGCAAATACAATAGCCAATAACTCAATATCATATGTCAGATAGTTCTTTGTGTGCACTTTTAACTATCTTGAAGCATAAGCAATTGAATTCCTATGTTTCATCAAAACACAACCAAGACTATACATGAGGAATCACAATACACCACAAAACCTTTCGAACCTTCAGGCAATATCAAAATAGGAGTAGAAGTAAGATGATCCTTCAACAATTGGAAGCTTCTTTCACATTCTTCGGACCATTGGAATTTTACTTTCTTTTTGGTCAATCTAGTCAATGGAGAAGCAATGGATGAAAATCCCTCGACAAATATTCTATAGTAACCAACCAAACCCAGAAAACTTCTAATTTCAAATGGAGAAAATGGTCCAGGCCAATTCTTCACCGCCTCTGTTTTCTTTGGATCAATTCTTACATCATAGCCTGAAGTAATATGACCCAGAAAAGTCATTTCACTAAGCCAAATTTCACATTTGTTAAACTTGGCAAAGAGTTGCTTGTCTCTAAAAGTTTGCAACACAATCCTCAAATAGTACTCATGATCCTTTACATCCCTTGAATAAACCAATATATCATCTATGAACACTACCACAAACATATGCAAAAATGGTTTGAAGATCCTGTTCATCAAATCCATAAAAGAAGCAGGGGCATTTGTTATTCCAAAAGATATAAATAAAAATTCAAAATGACCATACCGGGTTCTAAATGTTATCTTTTTAATATCATCATTCTTCACCCTTAATTGGTGATATTTGGACTAGAGATCAATTATAGAGAAATAACTAGCACCTTGAAGTTGATTAAATAAGTCATCAATCCTTGGAAGTAGATACTTGTTTATGATGGTTACCTTATTCAATTGATGATAATCCACATACATTCAAAGTAAACCATTCTTCTTCCTTAAAAACAATATTGAAGCACCCCATGGTGACATACTAGGACTTATAAACCCTTAATCAAGTAAATCCTTTAACTGTTCCTTCAATTCTTTCAATTCTGCAAGGGTCATATAGTTTGGAGGTATAGAGATAGGTTGGGTGTCAGGAAAAAATTCAATACAAAAATTAATTTCCATTATGAGAGGAAGACCAGGTCAGCCATTGGGAAAGACATTAGGAAACTCATTTACTATGGGGACCACTTTAAGAGAGACAACATGAGACTCAACATCCATGACTCAGGAAACATGATATAAATAACTTTTAGAGATCATTTTCATGGCTTTTATATAAGAGACAAACCTCCCTTTGAACATAGAATTAGTTCCTTTCCATTCAAGAACAGGCTTATTAGAAAATTGGAATGTGATCTTATGGTTCCTACAATCAATAGAAGCATAAGATGCATGTATCCAAGCCATACCAATAATAACATCAAAATCAATCATGTGTAGCTCAATTAGATCACATAGGAAGACTTATATGAGATGACACGGGATATTTTATATAGACTTTCCTGACTAGGATTGACTTAACAATAGGAGTTTTAATAGAATAAGTCTCTAACAACACTTCTGGAAGCACATAAATTTCATAAAAATGTAAGGAGTAACCAAATACATATTGGCATTGAGGTCAAGCAAGGCATATATATGTAACAACCCGAAAATTTTCAAAATCTACTTATGGTTGGCATTATACGATGTACTAAAAGCCATGTATGAGTTTTGGTGTCCACGTGTTGAGTTTAAGTGGCCGAAAGCAAATCGGGCAAGTTAGTGGCCTAGAGGGACAATTTTGATAGTCAACTTCAAATAGCCATAACTTTTTATGTGAGACGAACCATGTGAGCTACAAAATATCCAATTGAATATCATTGCGTTATCTTTGCAGAACATGTGGTTACACTCAATTTTCATATCAGATGAGGGAGATATGGCCCAAATATTTATACTGTCTAAAATTCGGAAGCCATTGGAGATAGGCTCAGAAATAAGGCCAAGGACATTTGCACGGACCGTGAAACTTTGGACGGTATGTCTAGGGTGTCGTGTGGTGTCACAGTGATCTTGGGGGAGCTTTGAACCACCCCTATGCCAAGTGTAGGTTGACGGAACCTTGAACGGTTCGTTTGGCACTTAACGAGCCGTCAACTGTCCCGTGAAGTTGGACAGTGGCTAGGACAAGTCTTGGGCATGATTTTTGGGGTTAAGTGAGGTTAGACGGTAGGTTACAAGGGACATATCACCTTAGATGGTCCGTTTGGTTGCTCGTCAAATGTAACAGAAAGTCCTCCGAGAGTTCGTGTGGAAAATTGGCTAAGTACTACTTGACGACATGTGGAACGGTCCGTGAGACCATTTGACAGCACTGTAGCTTCCATTTGGGTGTTGTGTTCAGTGAAAAGTTCCAGTTTATTAATGATATTTTCATGATTTAACATCTCCCTAAGCCCCCTTTTGGTCCCTTAAGGTATCATAAACCCCTAAATCATCCCCCAAACCCTCATTCATCCATTAGAACTCCCTACACTCTCGCTTAAGATCCTAAGGCTCTCTTGACCTCCATTCAAGCTAGCTTGTAGAATTTGGGGAAGAAGACTTGATTAGGCTTGATCTTGTTGATTGTTTACTTGGATTAAGGTATG
>JBCEWC010009804.1:0-18334 GCA_038996855.1 Solanum aculeatissimum
TGTTAAGGCTTGTGATCACATAGTCTCTCCATTTTGGCTCTTTGAGCATTTTGGGTGCTTGCACCATTTTGATATGTACAAGGTTTAATATGATAAGCTATTAGATGGTCTACTCTTATTGCATTGACAAGAAATGATCATGACATGTTTTTTAAGTTTTGATAAGCTTTTGACTCTAGCATGAACAAGTTTTGGACAATGGTTTTGTTTTGACTAATTATGCATGTTTTGAGAGTAAGTGTAAGTCTTCGGATTTAAATATTGCATGTACCTATACGTATTCTCGTAGGATGAGCTTAGCACCGAGGGAGTAGGTGGTAAAATGGGGTACTTAGAGACCCCGCCTATTCCGTCAAACCATGTCCCACCATGGGTTAATTTCCTATCTAGGGAACTCCATTTTATTTCCCCTTTGTTTAAGGGTGTTAAGGTACTATTTGGCAAGTAGTATCGGGTTCGGGTAGTGGCTCATCCGGATCTCTTTGTCTTTGTCGGTTAAGGCACATCCCCACTATATATATGATCATAGGTTTGCTTCTCATGCATCATGGCATGGCATATTGTTATATTATTCTTTGGTTACGTGCATTCCTTTCGTATCACTTGTACCCTTGACATGTTGTGGGTCACACTATACTTGTCATATGCATTCCATGCCCGCATACTTAGTGCTTAATTGTGCTAACCCATATTTTTTCTACATGTTCTAACTGTGTAGGTACGAGGGCAATTATTACATTCTTCCGGACGACGTTTGATTCTCTTTTGAAGACTTGTAGTAGTGAGCCCTATTATTCGAGGGAAATAGCCACCATCTATCTACCTTTACTTTTATGTATTTATTTTCTTGACTTGAGGGTGAGCCTCAAGCTTGTCGAGCCCCGTTCTTCTACGTAGAGGCATGTGTTGGAAAAATCTTACTCTTGTACGTTTGACTTGTATGTTGGATATTTGGCTATGTAATATGATGCTATTCTCTATTTATTTATGATCATGTTCTCATGTTATAGTAATGGCTTATGTTTCCATGTTGTTATAACAACTTAAATGTTAAGCATGATGTATGACTATGTGCTATGTGTAAGTATGCCTATCCGTTTCCCGTATTATCCCCATAGCTTGAGTCCCAAGTCTCTAAATCCCTAGAGCTTATGTGCTACATGCTTTAGCTTCCTCCTTTTCGAACCGATAATGAGTGTAATGATGCTATGATGGCTTGATCGAGGGTCTTCGGGTCCTCTTTCACAATGTCACATCTAAGCCCTTTATCCGGGTCATGAAAAAGATGGTATCAAAGCCCTAGGTTTATAATGATCCTTGGAGTCCAACATGACACATCTATTAGAGTCTTGGTCATGGGTGTGATACGTGCCATGCCTATGAACAAGAGGCTATGATGGCGTACTAGGAAATTATCTCACTTCATTTCTTCCTTATATCGTTCCATGAAATCTTGATGATGCCTCTAAACTTGCTATTATCCTTCTTTCAAAAAATGCTTCAAAAAAGATCTCCCTTTCTACGTCCCGCTCCGGGAGTTGAGGAGATGGCTCCTAGGGCACCGGTTGAGGAACAGGTGACCCATGCCGAGTTCCTAACTGTTGTCTCTATGTTGGCACAAGTAGTAGCCAACCAAGATATGCCCGTTCATCCAGCCCCTATCACTACTCCGACCTCAAGAGTGAGGGACTTCAATCTAAGGCCGAGGAGGGTGCCTAAGAGTTTGTGGATGAGCTCACCAAAGTGTTGTCTATTATGGGTGTTAGCTCGGAAGAAAAGGCGGAGTTGGCGGCTTACCAACTCAAGGATGTTGCTCAAGTTTGGTATGGGCAATGGCTCATGGAAAGAGTGGAGGATGCTAAGGTTTATTGGGAGGAGTTCAAAACGGCCTTCCTTGATAGGTTCTTCCCACTTGAGTTAAGGAAAGAAAAGATGACCTAGTTTATCCATCTCCGTCAAGGCAACATGACCGTGAGGGAATATGCCTTTAAGTTCACTAAACTCTCAAAATATGCTCCTACTTTGGTTTCGGACCCCCGTGCAAGGATGCACAAGTTCTTATTGGGTGTATCGGATTTGGTTGTTAAGGAATATCGTACGTCCATGCTTATTAAGGAGATGGACATCTCAACGCTTATGACATATGTCGAACAAATTGAGGCTGAGAAGATGAAGTATAAGAGAGCACATGAGGCAAAAAGGGCCCGACTTGATGGTGAGTTTCAATTGGATAAGGTTGGTGGACTTAGCCGTTTCCAACAAGGCCAAGGGTCTAATGTGAGATCTGCTAGAGTGCCTCCTCCTAGGGCACCGGTTGTTGTTGCTCCCCGGTCTCCTCTTTGTGGTAATTGTGGAAGACACCATGTGGGTGATTGTAGAAGGATCTCGGGTGCTTACTTGAATTATGGTAGTAAAGACCACAAGATCTCGGAGTTCCCAAAGAATGTGGCCAAAGCCCAAGTTGCCCTCGGTGGTCAAGTACCACCTAAGGTTCCAGTTGGTGATGCTCCAAGGGTCAACCGGTGTTATGCTCTCCATGCCCGCCAAGACGTTGAAGAAGCTCCGGATGTCGTCACGGGTATGTTAAAAGTCTTTAATTTTAATGTATATGCTTTACTTGATCCGGGTGCAAATTTATCTTTTGTGACTCCCTTGTTGGCTACTAAGTTTGGTGTGTGCCCCGAAAATTTGAGAGATCCTTATTCCGTGTATACTCCGGTGGGTGAGCCTATTGTGGCCCGAAAAGTTTATAGAAGTTGTCCCGTGTTGGTTTTGCATAAGGTGTTTATGGGTGATCTTTTTGAGCTTGAAATGTATCATTTTGATGTTATACTTGGTATGGATTGGTTGCATGGATCTTATGCTTTTATTGATTGTAGAACTAGACAGGTTAAGTTTCAAGTGCCTAATGAGCCGGTTTTAGAATGGAAGGGTGGAAATTCCGTTATGAAGGGTAGGTTTGTTTCCTATCTTAAGGCCCGGAGAATGATTGGGAAGGGGTGTATTTATCATATAGTTCGGGTTAGAGATTTGGAGGGAGAATCCCCTAGGCTTTAATCAATTCCGGTGGTGAAAGAGTTTCCCGATGTGTTTTCGAAAGATTTGCCCGGCATTCCTCTGATAGAGAGGTGGATTTTGGTATTGAGCTACTCCCGGATACTCAACTCATTTCGATTCCTCCATATCGTATGGCTCCGGCATAGTTAAAAGAGTTGAAAGACCAATTGAAAGATTTGTTGGATAAAGTGTATATTAGGCCTAGCATATCACCTTGGGGTGCTCCGGTTTTGTTTGTGAGAAAGAAGGATGGAACACTCCGTATGTGTATTGACTATAGGCAATTGAATAAGGTGACCGCGAAGAATAGGTATCCCTTGTCTAGAATTGACGATTTGTTTGACCAACTTCAAGGGGCTACTCATTTCTCCAAAATTAATTTCCGTTCGGGTTATCATCGATTGTAAGTGAGGGAATATGACATTCCCAAAATGGGTTTTCGTACCTGGTATGGTAACTTTGAATTCGTGGTTATGTCTTTTGGTTTGACTAATACTCCGGCGGTGTTTATGGATCTCATGAATAGAGTGTTCAAGCCGTATCTTGATAGTTTTGTGGTGGTATTTATTGATGATAGCTTGATTTATTCCCGTAGTGAGCAAGAACATGTGAAATATTTTAGATTGGCCCTTCAAGCTTTGAGGGAAAATAAGTTATATGCAATGTTTAGCAAGTGTGAGTTTTTGTTGGGTGAGTTGCGTTTCTTGGTCATGTGGAGTCCGGTGATGGCATCAAGGTTGATCCTAAGAAAATCGAGGCGGTGAGGGGTTGGCCTAGACCTTTGACACCTTCAGATATTCATAGTTTTCTTGGTTTGGCCGGTTACTATAGAAGGTTTGTTGAGGGATTTTCATCTATAGCATCTGTGTTGACCAAGTTGACTCAAAAGAAGGCTAAATTTGTGTGGTCTAGTGAATGTGACAAAAGTTTCAAAACATTGAAAGATCGTCTTACTTCGGCCCCGATTTTGACTTTGCCAAATGGTTTGGATGAGTTTGTGGTTTATTGTGATGCATCTCGTATTAGTTTGGATTGTGTACTCATGCAACATGGTAAGGTGATAGCCTATGCTTCCCGACAATTCAAAGTGCATGAAAGAAATTATCTGACTCATGATCTTGAATTAGCGGCGGTGGTGTTTGCTTTGAAAATTTTGTATCATTATTTGTATGGGATTCATGTATATGTGTTCACCGATCATAAGATCTTGCTATATGTGTTCACTCAAAGAGATTTGAATTTTCGGCAAAGGAGGTGGTTGGAACTCCTTAAGGATTATGACATGAGTGTGCTTTATCAACCCGGTAAGGTCAATGTTGTGGAAGATGCTCTTAGTAGACTTTCTATGGGGAGTGTTGCTCATATAGGTGAGGAGAAAAAGGAAGTAGGACATTTATCGACAAGGATTTAAACAAGGAGAGAAACTTTTGGAACTTTGCATCCTCCTCTCTCTTCTTCAATCTCTGAGGGAAAGAAGGATCAATCTTAACTTGAGGCATTTTCAACCTCACTGTTGAATTAAACTTTTAGGAGAAATATTCTTGGCCTTTAAAACATCATCCCCACTTTTCTCTTGTTTTCCACTCTTGGGATTTCCAAGATCCTGGCAATATTCATCATCAGCTATGCAATCCTCAACTTCTCCAATACAAACACTTTTTATTTCTCCTATTTTATTTTGGCCTTCTCTATCAACAAAGGATGGATTAGTGTTTTCTACATCTTTTTCCACTACGCATAGTTATAGCCAAACATTGTTGATCACTTCCCCTGGGATTAACGACCATTTCCCTAGGTAGGTCTCCTTTTTTATACTAATTTAGATGAATTGATATGTTCCCTAGTTGAGTCTCTAATTGCTTAATATATGTCAAATGTGATGTTACTATTTTACTCAACTTAGAGAAGTGATATTTCATCTAATTTAGAACTTTATTAGAGGCTTCTACCATATTCAAGATACGGGAGAGCATATCTATAGTGCAATGATTTTCTTGATTCGCCACAGGGTCAACAACCTTCACCCTATCATTGGTTAGAATATACTTTTCTCTCTCATCGTTCTGCCAACCCCCAACTTGAGGTTGATCAGTCCATGCTCAATCTCACCACCCAGGATTGTTGTTCCAACCTTAATTCCTTGGTGTCCTTTGAAAAGCCAACCAAAAACCCACCAGTCGGTTTTCTATGTAGTGACATTCTTCATTGTAACTACTTTAAAATGGTGCACCTTCAAACATTATTTCTCTGGTAGGCCCTACCGCATTCAATCTCTTACGATTTTCTCCCATGATATGTTTAGTTAAAATATCAAGAATATTTAACATTTTAGCCAATTTCTTACCCCTTTTTTTTATCTTTAGCAAGCTGCTCCTTGGTAGGACCTTTGCAGATCAAAGGTATCATGTCTTCTCTTGTATACCATGCTCGATTAAATTTTATCATGCCATCTAAGAGGTTACAAGCTTTAGTGAATATTTGTGTTATCAAGCCTCCTGTCACCAATTGATTAGCTACTCCCTTGTTCACTGTGTCAAGGCTCACATAAAAGTATTACAAGATCATATGGTCTAAAACTCCATGGTTGGGACATTGGAGTAAAATTTCTGAAACCGGAGCCATGAATCATACACTGGCTCACTCTCTAATTTCTTGAAATTCTCAATTCTTTTCCTCAATCATATCATCTTTAGGGGAGGAAAGAATCTTTCAAGGAATGCATTTTGTAGCTCCTCCTATGAAGTAATAGAATCACGAGGCAACTCTGCTAGCCAACTCAATGCCTCTCTAGTGATGGAAAAAGTAAAAATCCTTAGCCGAATGGCTTCTTGATTAATTACCCCAAAATTGAATGAGAGACACACATCAACAAAATTTCTCAAGTGTTCAGGAGGATCTTCGTAGTTTAGCCCTTCGATAAGTCCCTTTTAGTTAGAGGAGTTGTATCGTAGTGCTCATTACATGAAACTTAACTCTTACAACTAATGGGGGTAGTCAGATAGCACAAGTGCTGTCAACTTGATCCTAACTGAAATCTTTCATCCCGTTCATGACCCTAACATTCTCACGATGAATTCTCTCCTCGTCCTTTATCATTATACCTAACAGTCAATCAATAAAAACAACAAGAAAAATAGTAAAAAGAATTCTAAATATAGGAACAAAGTTCAACAAACACTTCCAAAATAAACACGTTGATTTCCTGGCTACGACATCATTTTTGATGTCGCTTAAGCTGACAACTCAAAATAAAAAAGAATAGTTGTCATCAGCATAATAACCTAACTTTAGAGGTTAGGGTCTATTTCACAGAGAATCATTGTTCAAGACAGAAGTCACTTGTTGGACCAAATAATTTTAGGATCTGGGGGGTTGCAATAATCAAAATATAGTGCAACTAACAAGTTCTAATTAATCGACTAAGCATCTACTAAGGGAGATATTGGGGATTTACAAATATGGAAATCGATCTGTGAAATAGGTCTAGATACTTGACTACATGACTTTATGTTGAGTGAATAGGCCAGGTTTCTTGTAACCCAAATCATCTCTGATAATGGGTCTTTCACTTGAATCCAATAAGATATCAAATGCGGACAACCGAGGACACGCCTAGCCTAAGAAGTAATAGAAAACCCCCTAATATCTTGGCATTGAGTCCACTAATATGGACTTCAACTGAAACCCCGTAAGAATTTTGGCCATTATATCTATTCCACACTTTAATAAGTCCAGCTAAGATACAAATTCGAGATCTAAAACCAAACCGCAAGTTTGCACCCTCAAGATTTATACATTAAACTTAGGAATGGACATTAATTCACCCAAATCAACTAGAGATAAGTCAAGATATTGTAGATCCAATCAACAAATGAAAGACCTATATCAAAAGCACACCCCTAACATGGAGGTTTTATCCATACATGTAGAAATTTAATATAATTACCATACATAGTAGCAGAAGTCATGGGTAACAAGATTGAATACAAATCAGTTGATTCACACCGGCCAATCTCCTCTAATTTGATGCCCAAATTCTTCAAAACCCTAATCTCTCTTGCAGTCTAAGAGAAAAGTTTAATGTATTACTAGTACAGACTAATTTTTTG
Organism: Solanum aculeatissimum; assembly: GCA_038996855.1. Taxonomy (NCBI): domain Eukaryota; kingdom Viridiplantae; phylum Streptophyta; class Magnoliopsida; order Solanales; family Solanaceae; genus Solanum; species Solanum aculeatissimum. Next base: position 7,167 of record JBCEWC010009804.1, read on the forward strand.
GAATTGGAATGAATAGATGGTGTAAAATTCCCTTTATAAAAATGCTTATATAATCCATGTAAATATGTGAAAGTTAGTGCAGGAAATGTCATTCGGCAGTCAAAGCCGACCGTCACCGAGCACTCAAATGATGCACCGATTGTGCACTAGGCTACTTTCCTTTGCATATTCATAAGGTTTCTTCCATTGTATCTTTAGGAGATAACTCTTTTCTCTGCTTTTCCAATTTGGCTATGCACCAAAATATTCTTCATATCGTCTTTCTATCAGTATTGTAGGGCTTTGGGTTCTACAACTAGAGGTGATCACTTGTTCTTTCAGCAAATCGTCAAGTATACTTTGCCACATTTATTCAGAATGCACTTTTGCCTTTACTGAGAAACTTGATTTATGCATATATAGGTGATCTCATGAAGCTTTCGGTGGAGGACCGATATTGTCAGCGACATCACTTTTCACTGCCTTTTTGCACTTTTTCCTACTCTCCATTTCTTGTCATATCAAAAGCATATTCATTAGTAGTTGGAATTAATTTCAAATTAAGGGCAATGTTTCCAAAAGTTCCCAAGTCGTAGAATTCTTGTTTCAAGCCCAATGTTGGTGATTCAAAGTCCTATTTGACACAGATTTTTTCAAAGAAACATCGTGGTGAAGACAAAATTTAGATTGAACATGCAATTTGAGGTAATTTTGCTATTTTTGCTACTGTCATTCTCGTTTTTGGTAAAAACTTTTTTTCAAGATTTTATTAGCGAATCTTAACGGAATTGATTGAAATTTTAGCCTAACGTGTTCTACATTTCGAGGGGAATGTAATTATTAGCTGGATATTGGTTGTAATTTTATGGTTTTCATGAATTTAAACAGAGAAAGTAGTGAAAAAGTGTTTTCTTGGTGAAGTTTCTAATTATATGTTTTGGCTTTTTCTCTGTCTTCTAGGGTCCATTCTGGGATGAATTTTTTGAAGTATACTCCGGGTGATTTGGGGAATATGTTTTAGGGTGTTTTGTTTAGAATTTTTAACATAGCCTTTTTTTTTCCAAATTGTAGGCTCTTTTAGCCTAATTTGACTTGTTTCTCAAGTTTTACGACCAATGTGACTGGGTTAACCCTGTGAGCTTTGTTTTTAACAGAGAAGAAGCATCGAGAAGCTATTAACAGGGGAAAATCCTAGTAGATTTGTTTTATAGTTCAATACATTGGATGCCAAGTAAGCTAGCTTTCTTTACACCTTAGACTAAGCTGAAATGGTTGCATATTTGAGTTGAAATGTGTAAAATTAAATTGTGAATGAGTTGAGCCATGAAATTCAAGTTATATATAGCTAGTTGTAAATTCCTCATGTGTTATATACTGTGATGTGGGACCATAGTTATATTGAGGGTTGTATTAGCTGAAAAAATTGTATTAGCCAAATTCTTACGCTGGTTGGCTATGAGATGGGTCAAAAGGGGCTGGATGAGGTAAGAACAATTGATAGATATGTACACTGAGCTTGAATCTTGCATGTATGTATCTGTGTCCAAAGGTTATAGAAAAATGTTCATTTTTTAGAATGATAAGTGATTACATGCTACCTTGTGCACTGATTCTAGTATCTATATCTCGTTTGAGTACTTGTGGTTACCTAGATTATGGTAGATTGCCTATTTAAACCTAATTATATTTTTCCCTATGACTAGTATGACCCTATATATTATTGTCATTGATTATGGACTTGTATTACTGACTAGTGACGGGAGAAATACCCCATGTCCTAAGGATGGTAAGGGATTCCTAAGGGAGCCTTGCATTTTGTGAAACGAAAGAGATTCCTATAGAAATACAGATGGGTTAGGGATGGGAGTGTGACCCTCTTAGCAAGGTGTAGGCCTCATCCTACGGGTTTCCTGAGCTATCTATTATGGGACACTATCTATATGGGGTAGTCTTGGGGACTAACACTTTATTTAGAGGACAAATTATCAATGGGCTGACACATGGTTGCTTTAGGTTATATCCTTTATAGCAGCTAGTTTGTGATATGATTTTTGGTAGGAGACATCTTTTCAATTATCTAGTCTCTTGGGACTTAGCTTAGGTTTTTGATATTGCCTTATGAGTTGCTTTAACAGAGATAGGGCATGGTAAGGACCAAATATGATCTAGTGCCTAGGGGCAAGTATGTGTTCTGACTTGACACCTACTTGTAATAAAGTGTATGGCCTTTCTCTACTAAGAGATGATGACCAAGAGACTATGCATTGATTATATGGTGTGTTTTCGCTTAATTCTACTATAGACATGGCTTTGTTGGGTTTTGTTTCGAGATACTTATGATGTATCATGATTGTCTATGTTTACTCTAGCTACTAAGGATCGAAGAGGTTGTCGTATACTTGTCCTTATTGAGTATTATTCTAATATAATTCCTGAAATAAGCATACTTTAACATACTGTTGATAGTTGTTGTGCACTGGTTTTCTCCATCTAATATTTCGGTATGTGTTGTATCTGAGAGAAGTGGTAGTTACTATAGTGTATGTTGGATCGAGATTATTGTATATCTAGGTTTTGAGGTCATCAACTATGTTCACTGTAGGCACGATATGATTATCATTGCCTATATTACTCTAAGTATGACATGACATTGGAGTTCTAGATCAGGTAGACTAGTATAGTAGGTGACTGTTGATTTCTTATCCTAGATGATGCTCCCCACTACCATTGAGCATCTGTTGTCACATATGATAGTTTGAGACTTGGGTGACACTCCTTGCATTCTGGGTCCTTGTGGCCATGACTATGATACCAGGTGGTGGATGCATATTCAAATGACCGAGCATAGTTTGAGGTTTGGGTTGAGGACCCCAATGATATTTTGTGGGTATGGCCCCATGATTGATATTGTGTGAGGCGAGGCCCCGTGATTGACACTCTAATTATGTGACACTATTGATTATGCTAGGGAGATTCTTTATTCTATGGGAGATACATCCCACCATTATATTTTTGGTTAAACCACTTGGCCCTAGCTGACTTCACGACCAGAGGCCAGGTTAGAAGATCTAGGAGTTTGAGTCCTCATATGATACCACTTATGATGGTCAAGGAAATAATTATTATTGTAATGTTGGGGAACGAGGGCTCAATATTTTACCCATGGATCCACTCATCATTTTACACTCTAATTGTGCATAGGTGTACCTTCTAGGCATATGGGGGTCCAAGAGGCATTCATGCTTAGACACTAGGGTCTTACACCCACATACAACTAACCCTTGTTCTAATGATGTAGAGATCTTGGCTCTGCCTTGATTCTATTTGATTTTGTGATTATTTATTAGTTCCATATTGTTCACAGATCTACCTCCCATGCTTATGAGTGTCCAGGTGGAATACATGCATAGTTACTAGAGCCTTGTACCCATATATAGTTCTATGCCTCAGTTGAGGGTGTTGTGATATGGGCCTATACAATTTTAATCAGCTGATATCGTTTGAATTCATTAAGCTCTAATGTCTAGTAAAGGATATTGCCCTTCTGATATCGACTCTAAGGAGTTGCCTGAGGTCCAGTCCAGCATGGTTGATCCAGCTAACGAGCAACTACTTCGTCTTTACCCACTTAGTGTACTTAGGATTTGAGGACTTATTTTCATCGTTTGTGAATTGGTTGGGCTGAAGCGAGAGAGAGCTTCTCGGTAGAGGTAGTCAAGCTAAAAGCTAGAAAGTTGTAATTCGGTTAAAAGCCAGTAGCACGATAGTTATTCCTCGGTCTCAGTGTCCAAGTTTCCAAGAAAGAGTTCCTTTGCACGAGTAAGAAACCGATGTATTTACACGGGTCGCCCGTGTAGACCAGAGCAAGAGGGAGCCAAGCCGAGATGTTGGCGGGGCAGAAACACTCTTAACTGGGGGTAATGCTTTCTATTCGGCCTTCGATTCGATGATGCCTGTCAAGAAAGATCTTTGTTGTAAAGGAGTTCTAGTCAAGTAGGGGCTTCTAGGCCCTTGATTCCACTTCTATCTCAGGGATGCAGCTCCGTGGACCGCTCGTCGAGCCTGATATGTGGTGGTATCACACCCTTCTTAAAGGAACCGTACGTGACACTCTCGCGTCATACGGCTCCATCCCGGAAGCCTGAGGTCTAGTCCAGGCATGGTTTGATAGCCAGTCAAGACTACGGTACTTATTGAGTTCAAATTCAGGTTTTGTGTTCTTTGATATTGTTAAAGTTGGGTTGGTTCTGGTTATTTTTATTCATTATTTAGGTTGATTCAATTTTACATGGTTTATTACTTAAGTTGATTCAATTTTTCATTTTTCATCACTTGGGTTGATTCAGTTTGTCATGGTTCATCCTTACTTAGGTTGACTTAGGTTTTCATGGTTCGTCTTTTTGGTTGATTCAGTCAGTGGTTATTCATCACTTGGTTTTGTTCAGTTGTGGGTTGACGGTTTCAAAATATGCTTATGCTTTTATATGATTTTAGATTTCTACATTGATACAATCCTTTTATATATTTTGAACTTCTTTATGTTATTTTTTTCACTTGATCAATTGATGATGCCTACTGGGTGCCTTCTCTGGTACTCACCCCTACTTTCTACATCTTTCAATGGTGCAGGTCTAGGTACGAGTCATGGCTTCTGAGTTTTGGAGCTTCAGAAGCACTAAGGAGACTTTTGGTAAACATCGATGGTTCTAGTTACCTTGCATTCTCCTTCCTTTTAATAGTTCTATTGTTTCCAAACATTTGGGCTTGTACAGTTGTACTATATTGTATTTCGTAGGAGCACTCTCATTTGTATTTATACTAATTTATTTTTTGGTACTCTATATCTTTCCGTTATTGTTGTTTTGTAGACTTAACTTCCAAGGTTTTAGTGGATTCTACTATTATGTTATCATTATGTTGATTTGGATTTAACTAGATTCTAGGAAAGGTACCCTTGGGTTAGGTTTTCTTAGCTTTCCTGTAGGTAGGATCGAAAAGGCATCATCATGACTGGAACCGGATCATGACATGTTGACATCAGAGCTTGAGGTTTATTAGTCTCAACTATAAAGAGTTATTGCCTATTAGAGTTTTGATGATGGGTGCAGATACATCTGTGGCTTATCTTCTGAAAGATATGAGATGTTTAAGAATCTTCCTGTGTTGTTGATTGTCTTATGAATTTTGTCAATAGTTCTACAATTTATAGAATTTTGCTCCATTTTTCCCTTCCTATGGATATTGTTTAGAAGCCAGACTGTGGACATATGAAGGGCTGCATCTTCAGTCCTAGATACAGAGCAACCCCCAAATATCATTGAGTAAATCCTGCCCTCGAGTTCTAACAACCGAATAAGGAAGCTTACAAGCATTAAAAAAGTAAACGCGCCTCAGAGATAAGCTTCATGATCGGTACTTGGTTGGTGGTATCTATGTATTATGTTATAAGAGATATTGTTTGAGTCAGAACTCTGTAATACTTATATCTATATAGTGGTTGTTGTTTTGATGTTATGAGGACTATGAGTACTATTGATAATGATATTAAAGGCAAGAGAGGTTGTGAATGAACTATTGGTAAGCATTAGTGATCTCAGTATACCCGTGTTTGGTTATTTAACTACTGGTTTGATCGATTGGGTTCTTGATGTTGATGAATATGTTACACTAGGTAAGATTCTGAGTAGTTGTCGCCTGCGTTATGATTATACCTTGTTGATGGTCGAATACAAGTCAAATCCCAATGATTTATGCATATAGTCATTTTGATACTCGATTGTTATAGTGGCTAGTCTGATACTTATGTGCACTGTGTTTGAGAGGCAAACTATTAGTTATATCCTTGGCCACAGATGGTGCCTTTAAGGTTATGACCCAGTGTGATGATTTTGCTAAGATGTGACTCTCCTAATTTTTAGGTGACTAGGTTGTGACGTAAATGTTATGCCTGGGGCTTGGTTGGAGTGTTTATTGTCATACAGATATTGTTGCATTATCTATTGAGTTACAACCATTCCACCTTTGGGACTTGTTATGATTGTTAGTTGATTAGCACTATGTCTTCCGGATTCCTTGCTATGCTTTCCGATAGTGATTTTGATCACCTTATCGGGTTTCTCTATATATAGTTATGGTTTACGTTGTCAGTTGCCTTACTTAACTTATCACCCACTTGAGTATGTGTTCCGGGTTTCTTTTACCCCGAATCAAATATTGAAGTAGTAGAAAGGCCTTTTTGTTAGTGGGGGATTTGTTATGTTGATTTTTCAGGATTGTGATGCGTGGGCCGAGTGATATCATTGGCTAGCATTTTTTTTGTATTGCTTTAGGGGTAGATTGATTTATTCATGCGATGCAATTATCGATGTCATACCGAAGCTGGCTGGGTTCAGTATATAGAGTCGGGACCATGCAGTATAAACTTGTTGCAGGACGTCTTAGCTGGGGTTTGGGATATTCAGGATAGACTAAGGATCGCTTAGAGCTGACCACCAGGGTTATACTAGCTATAAACACAAGCTTATACATTTTGAGATTTGAGGTGGAATGGTTCTGAGTTGACTCCATGAAGTGAAGTCATACAGATTTGAAGGTGTGGGTGAGCCTCACCACAATTCATCAACCTTTTGATGTCTTGAGATGAATTGGGTTGGTTGCATCAGAGTAAGCCCCGCCTCTAGCTTGATATACTATATGTCCAATTCTTTAGGGTCGATGTTCTTCTGGTGAATCCCAGATAAGATACTTGTAGTCCTGTATGATTTTTTGGAGTTAAATGATTATCTACTATTGTTAAGGGAGGTTATGATGGTGGACATTCTGCAGTATGTATCAGGATCATTTGTAGCCCTTATGAATAGTTGATTGTGTTTTTTGAGCTGACTAATATGCTGTGTAGCAATGATTTAGAGACTTATAAGAACCAAAGGCTATTGTCGTTGTTATTTCCAAGAATTGATGGTTCAACACTACAAAATGGGAGCTAAATGGTAATAACTATTGTGAACCATGTTTGAGAAGTGATATATTGATATTTGGTTGAGAAGGGAGGTACTAAGAGTCATTGAGTGGATGGCCTGTTGGGTATTATCTATATTGATAAATGTTATTGTTGTGGTGCCTAGTAGATAGGACAACAAGGGAAAGAGAATATGCCCCATGTGTAAATGTGAGCCTGCTAGACACAGTTTACCATTATTTGACTAGCCTATGGGTCAGTTGTTATTGGACTTTTGGATAGTGAAAGAAGTACCAGAACTGTTGTGAGATGCAAAGCCTGCTTATGGAAGATATACCTGTGGTGTGGACTAGAACTTGCATTTATGCTTGTATTTGTACTTTTGCAGATGAAAGTCTTATTAGTAGGGGATCTTGTAATGACCCTCTTGGTCATTTTATTGTTACTGCGATATGTTTGCTATTCTTAGCTTCAGTATAGCTATCTCAAACCTATAAGGACCTATTCGGATGGTTATATGGTTTTTCGGTTGTGAACTATGGAAGTTTGAAAGTTATCGAGAAACAAAAGCTATCAAAATGAGATTTCTATCAAAACCTTACTAAATGGCCTTGGAATAGGATTCTGACGATTCTATTAGTTCTAGAATGACCAATTTTCACTAGAAGAGTAATGGGTTCACGGATGGAGGGTTCTAGTGTGAATTTGAGCTGAAAGTTGTGAAATGAGTTCACTCAAAAGCTAAAAAGTATGTTTCGATTAAAACCCAGCATAACACGCTCAGAATCAGTCATTGATGGTATGATCAACTCTAGAATGTCAAAAATAGTCTAAAATTACCTTTTACCAATTGTTGAGGTCATTTGGCTACATTGTGAAACCCTCAGTTATTTTAGCTTATTTTAGCCAAAAGGAAGTGGTGTAATCTTTTTCTCGTAGAAGGCTCTATTGGGAATTTCAATTGCATCGTTAGGTTTGAAACATTGAAATCAATGTGGTTACATTATGTTTTTGTGTAAATTGGACTTCAAGATCCTTGAGAATGGCCTAGAGATGTTTTTACTTAGGTTGGTGCAGTATCAACAACTGTACTCTGCATTTGCGAAGGCCATTATCTCATTCTCGGAGGTCAGGCCTAGCATAGCTCCTCATTCATGGAGATCCCCCCATATTCGTGGATCTCATCTATGTTCGCGGAGAAGGACTGGAGGTTTACAGAAGTTCTTCAGCACTTCGTGACCACCTAGTTTCCAAAAGTTCCTAGGATTGTAGAATTCTCATTTTAACACCGATTATGTGATTCAAATATCTATTTGACTTGAATTTTCACAAGGTACATTGTGGTGAAGTAGAATTCGGGATTGGAAATGTGATTCATGATAATTTCCATATTTTTGCTGCTGTCATTCTCGGTTTTGGTAAAAACATTATTTCTTGAATTTATGACCGAATCTAATGTAATTGAATGAAATTTTAGCCTAAAATGTTCTACATTTCAAGAAAAACGCAATGGTTATCTGTAGTTGTATGATTTTTGAGAATTTAAATAGAGAAACTAGTGAAAGAAATATTTTCCCAGTAAAATTTCTAATTCCATTTTTGGGCTTTTTCTCAATCTTCGAGGGTCCATTTCGGGCTAAATTATTTTTGGTTGTAGACTCGCAGTGATGTGGGGAATATTTTTTAAGATTTTGTAAAGAAGTTTTGACATAGTCTCTATTTTTTTTCATTTTAGGGTCTTTTGGCCTAATTTTATTTGTTTCTCAAGTCTTATGGCCAATGTAACTGTGTTAACCCCGTGAGCTATGTTTTTAATAGTGAAGCAACAACGGGAAGCTATTAGGAGAGGAAAAGCTCAACTGGTTTTATACAGAGTGTGAGATGTCGGATGCCAGGTAGGCTAGGTTTCTCTACACCTTAGACTGAGCTGAAATGGTTGCATATTTGAACTAAAATGTGTAGAATTAAACTGTGAATGAGTTGAGCAATGAAATTCATGTTGCATATAGCTGGTTGTAAATTCTTCTTATGTTATATATTGTGATATCGGACCATAGTTGCTATATTGCAGGTTGTATTAGTTATCGCTACTATATTAGTCGAATTCTTACACTAGTTCGCCACGAGATGGGACTGAAGAAGGATGGATGATCCAAGAACAAGTGACAGGTACTTACACCAACCTTGACTCTTACATGTATATGTGTGTGGCCTGACGTTACTGAAAAATAATTATTTTTTAGAATGACAAGTGATTACATGCTATCTTGTACAGTGATTCTTCTATATATATCTTTTCTAAGTAATTGTGGTTGGCTAGATTATGGTGCATTACCTATTTAAATCTTATTCTATTTTTTTGTATGACCCATATGATCTTGTATATTGTTGTCATCTATTATAGATTTGTACTACTGGCTAGCGATGAGAGAAATACCCCATGTCCTAAGGATAGTTATAGTTTCCCTCCTAAGGGGGCGTTGCATTTCATGATATGAATAGGATTTCTACTAAGCCTCTGGTGGGTAAGGGATGGGATTGTGACCCTGTTAGTGAGGTGTAGGCCTTACACTATGGGCTTCCTAAGCTATCCATAATGAGACACTATCTATGTGGGGTAGTCTTAGGGAATAACACTCTTTATATGGGTTGCCACAGGGTTGCTTTAGGTGATATCCTTTATAGAAGTTAGGTTGCGATATGATTTTGTGTAAGTGACATACTTCTGATTATCTAGCCTCTTGCGACTTAGCTTAGGTTACTGGCACTGCTCTATGAGTTATTTTTCATAGAGATAGTACCTGGTAAGGGTTGAATATGAGCTAATGCCTTAGGATAGGCATATGTTCTGACTTGACTCATACTTGTATGAAAGTGTATAGCTTGTTGCTACTACGATATGATGAATAGAAGTCTGTGTTTTAATTAAATGTTGTGGTATGGCGTGATTCTGGTATAGACATGGATTTGTTAGGTTTGGTTTTCCGAGAACTTATGATACACTGTGATTGTCTATGTTCACTCTAGCTATTTGTGATCTAGGAGGTTATGATATGCTTGGCCTTGTTGGGTATGATTCTACGGTAACTTATGATACAAACACACTCCAATATACCGCTGATAGTTGTTATGCACTGGTTCTCTCCATCTAATGTTGGGGTTTTTGTTGTATCTGAGAGCGGTGGTAGTTACTATATGTAACGACCCAAAAAATTTTGAACTTCATACTAGTGGATCGAGGACCGTTTTGAACTTGTTATGACTATGTAGTGATGACCATGAGTTCTATTTAAGTTGTTGTATTCAAAGGGATCGTGTTGGGAGAGTTTTGTATGAAACTGTGTATAAGAGCTGACTTTAAATGGCTATATCTCTTGGCATGAGGTGAAATGTGCGGACTATCACCTATCCAAACAAAGATCTTCGAGTTATCTTTGAAACACAACTTGTTTCCCTCAATTCGGAGTTCGGATGTGGAAGTCATGGCCATTACAGTGAGATTGCCTATGTATGGAAGTGTTCTGGGAAAGGGAAGCAGTTTGAGGCTAAGCTAGTGCCTTACGAGAGGGACCACGGGCCGTGTGGAGGGTCACGACTTGTGAGACCCCTCCGTGAAGTGATCCAGTAAGTCTCATGGATGGTGGACCAAGGCCCCGCACCAAGTGAAGCTCCACGGGCCACTTCACGGTCAGTGTGATGTTTTACTGTCCGTGAGGGCTTCCGTGGGTTGGTCTAGAGAGTGGATACACCCCAAGGTCAGGACCCTAGATTAAGTGAGGCTCCACGGACCAGTGTACGGTCCGTGTACAGCTTCACGCACCGTGTGTCCTATCGTGAAGTGATCCAAAAAGTTATCCAAGATTTCAAGCCAAGGCACGAACAAGTGATGTCAGACGGTAGGGTTAACAATCCATGAACCACTGCATGGACCATGTGGATGCTTCTGTCAACGACTGTTTTAGTTAACTTCTATATTTTATTAATGGTTAATCTGTAATTTTAGTTATTCCTAGGGCCATTTTAGCGTTTTAAAGTCTCCTAAACCCTTAAATTGAACCCTAATCCCTTTTAATTCTTCCAAGCTCTCAAATCCTCTACGAAATTTATCTGTAACGCCCTTACTATTAAATCATGTATGCACTTTCAAAAGGATATTTCGTTGAGATAAAATCAACCCCTACTTCATTACTCTTTGACTCGAATATGTGTCGTTAAAGGAATTGACTTTCTT
>JBCEWC010009805.1:0-18334 GCA_038996855.1 Solanum aculeatissimum
CAAAAATATTCACTTCACAACTAACACAAAAATATTCAATTCACAACTAACACAAAAATATTCAATTTACAAAATTAGTAATTTCTAAACAACTAAGATATAACTAAAAATTCACTAAAATAGAGGGAAAAAAAAAGTACCTTAGATTATTGGAGGGGAGGCGGCCGGTCGGCGGGTAGTGGTGGCCGAAAAATGGGTTGGCCGAGGTGGGGGCGGCTAGGGTTGATGAGTTGAGAGAGAAGGTGAAATGTTTTGGAAGTGGGAGGGAAACAATTAGGTGAAAAGGGATATTTATATAAAAAAAGCGACAGACTGCGTCTCTACGTCCGTCGCTTTTCATTAAACGGCTTTGACCGTTGACTTTAAACGGCTTTGACCGTTGAATAAAAGCGACGGACATCCGTCGCTTTTTTCGTCGCTTTACTTAAAGAAAAAAAAAACGACGGACGGAGACGTCCAGTCCGTTGCAAAAAATAATTTTTCTTTTACGAATGCAGAGTAGCGAAGGAAAAAAGACGCAGTCCGTCGCTACCTAATTAAAAAAATTTAAATTAAATAAAAAAAATTGATGGAAAAAACAGCCAAAAAAAGCGACGGATAGGTAGACTCTTTCCGTCGCTTTTTTTATTTTTTATTTTTTAATTAATTATGCGACGGACTGTGTCGGTTAGTCTGTCGTTTCTTTGAGCGACGCAGTCTGTCATTTTTTCACAGTTTTTTAGTAGTGTTTATAGTATCAAGTTTTTTCATGAGATATTGTTAATACATCTAAAATGGTATCTGTAATAGCATCAGAAGTATCACTTAGTATGGGTTGTTTAATATATACTTGATACTTGAATTTAGGTACTTCAATTATATATTTGATACTTAAATTTATATACTTCAATTAGTTATTTGATACTTGAATTTAAAATTAGGTATTTTGTAAAAGTTTATACTAGTATATACTTGATACTTGAATTTAGGTACTTCAATTATATATTTGATATTTGAATATATGTACTTCAATTAGATATTTGACACTTGAATAATAAAATTTTCTTTTTGATTGTGAGTATGTGTATGTTAGAATAAACTTGATACATTTAAAATTAGCAATGATCAAAATCCATAAACCCTAGGTATTTGTATCAACACATACCTTGAGTTTTATTAGGTATCTAGAAGCGTTAGCGTAACTATGATACATTTAAATTTGTCAATTAACATCTACATTAACATAAATACATGTATCAATTAAGCAAATTCCCAGCCTCATCAGAATAATAACAATAAATAAAAGATGTGATATATAAAAATTACTGAAAAGTATCAATTAACAAGTTTAGAAAAAATGTGATTTTGATTTTGCAAGTGAAAAGAAAGACAGGTTGTACCAATTTTAAAAAAATTAATGAAAAGTATCAATTTAGGTTGCCCTGATGGGTCTACTTGAGTTTCTTGAATATTATCACTATCAGCAACTTCTTGTCTAATATCAAAGCTAAATGTTGGTTGAGAATTCATAGGAATTGTTAACTGATAGAAGGATGAAATCAAAATTGGGGAAAAACTTTCGAACCAAAGAAAGAAGAAAAAGACAGGGCGCTTCGAATTTCGTAAAGTATCGGCTAAAATTTGAATTTGCAATTAATTTTGATAAATTGAGTAACTGATAAGTGATTGACACTGATTAGATGACAAAAGCAAAATAAAATAGGCGTAATGATAGTTGGTAAACGTGTGGGTAAAGGTTTTATTGTAGGTATTTGAAAATAAGAGAAAAAATGTAAAAAATATGGGATTTTTATAATTTTTTTATATGGTACGAAATATTAGAGATTTGGGTAAAATAAATTGTATAATTATGTAATTTTTCCTAAAATATAGCTCACTTTTCATTTACATAAAAATAGTCAAAATCAACCCATTTAGTGAGTCCAAAATCGGCCAGCTCAAAATCAACCCAAGACATGAGTCTTTCTTTTTCTGTCTTATTTTATTTTCCTCTACAACATTGAATTTCTTTTTAAAAAAATAAACTTATTTTTTAAAATTATTTTTACTGTATTTTCTAAAATAAAAAAAATAATCTTTTTTTAAGAACTCTTTCCATAATATCAGGTCTTATTATGTGGTATATATACGCCCTATCAATATTATATAAATGTGTATAAACTTACATTAATATTGTATAAATAGTTATGTAATATATAAACATTGTGTAAAATTGTGTATTAGCATGTACCAATATTATATAAATAGTGTGTAAACGTGTATCGATATTGCATAAATTATATACAAGTGTGTGTCGATATTATATAAATAGGTATGAAATTTATCGACATTATATAAATGGTGCATAATCATGTATCAATATTATATAAATAATTATGTAATGTATTGATGTCGATATTTATTTGACCATTATCTATTTCCACCTTAATAAAATATATAAAAGAATAAAAAATAAATAATAAAATGACAAAAAAAATTCACAAAAAAAGTGAAACAATTAAAAAAGAATTTTTTTTTAAAAAGCAAATAAATTTTTTAAAAGATTGACAATTTAAAATAAAATAATTTAACATAGCACAACTAAAAAATAAATGAGAAGAAAAAGGCTAAAGTAAAAAAAAAGAAAAAAAAAAACTTGAAAGAAGAAGAAGAGGAGGAGGAGGTGGTGGGCCAATGTCCAATAAACAAAAGGGCCGAATGCCCAAAGTAACCAAGTAACCAACATTTAGCCGAGTGATTATTTTTTGTAATTAAAAAAAGTGAACTATTTTTTATGTAAAATAATTTTTTTCAATGACTTGTAGGTGTAATTATCGGGTTGGGTTCATTAAGGATAAATAATTTCACATTAGGTCTATTTTGTGTAGTTTTTTTGACTACTTTTGTTATTCTTAATTTAAAATGTAAAATTATCACGAGATGTTCTATTTGGACATTACTGTTTAATTTATACTTTTTTTGTCTCATTTTAATTGAATTTGTGAGATAATACACACATATTAAGAAAAACATCCAAAGACAAAGTTTATATCATACTTTTCACTATTGTCCTTTGTGAAATCATAAATATGTAGTGTAATTTATCTCCTAGAAAATATAAAATTTCAATAAATGAAAGGGCAAATATGAAAAAAGTTTTAAACATTCTTCTTGAACTTTGAACAATTCAACTATTTTGGACATTGAAAAAAGCCTAAATTTTTTAATTAATATGGGACAAAGAGAATATTTAATTTTATTTTTATATGTTTGATAATTTTGGAATAATTTTAGATATAAGATGTTTGATGTTAGGCTTACGTGTTTGAAGTTCAGAAGGAAATAGCTGAACTTCATTCATATATGTGTGAACTTTAGGCAAAAGTGATCAAATTTAATCATATGTATATCATGAAATTCAGACAAAATTGTTTGAACTTTAGTTATTCATGCAAAAAATTTATATGCGCCTAAAGTTACAAAAAAATAAATAAATTAGAATTTGGTCATATATAATTACGATTAAAAAAAATGATTGAACTTTACAATATGTGATTGACCTTTAATCATATGAAACTTATAAGACCGCATCTAAAGTTAATCTAATGCAAAAGTTGCAAGTTTTTACGCAGCACAAGTCTACAATTATTGACTTAATGATGGTCCAGAAATCAAGTATTCATGCACTTAGGTCATTATAATTGATGCTCATGATATATTTACTATTTCTTCCTCTTTAATTTGATGGTCTGCTTTAAAGTATTATAGAGTTTAATCAAGAAAGTAAAAGGATTTCTGAATTTGATAGTATTAAATTAAAGATATGTAAAATGTATTAAAATATAATATCTTTTAATTTTGTGATCTTAAAAATGTTATGTAAAAAATTGAAACTAAAAAATTATCAAAAAGGAAAGAGAAATTTTGTCAAAAACAAACTAAAAAAAATTGCAAAATAAATAAATTAAAACAAAGAAAATATAATTTAAACAATGATTTTACATAAATTTCTATGGGACTGTCCTACGTCTAAGAGGACAAATTGACTAGTCCTATTGTGTAAAAAAAGAAAAAAAGAGTTATGACCTTAGTTAGCAAGTTAATTAGATGTTGTCTATTTTTTTTTATACTAATTATATTCTCTCTATACTAATTACATTTACTAGTACATAATTCCCCCACAAATCACGAATGTTATCTCATGAGACAACATTCATGATTTGCTCATCACCTTCTTCCTCTTCTTTTTTTTCTGATTTCCCTACAAGGAATCAGACATATTCCATATCCAAATTCTGTCACATTATAAATTAAGAAGAGGAACATAATTAAGTTACTAATCACTTTTTCTTTTTGCAGAATTAATTACATGTAATGATGGATTTGATCTCCCAATCCAAAGACAAGATCTAATTGCAAAGGGTATATAATTAAAGGCAAGGGATGGGTGCATGCTGTACCTGTCAAAGGGGGAAAAAATTGGAAGGCAAGAATCATCATCATCATAGTCGTCATCATCATAATCATCATAGTTATTTTGAGGAGAATAATAATAATAATAATAATAATAATAATAACAATAATGGGGAGCATAAAGAGGGTGAAGATGATTATCAAAGCATAGTAGGAAGAGGAGATTTGGGTGCTAATGTCAGGTTATGTGGATTTTCTAAATTTGTATCAATGTATAGTCAACAAGGGAAAAAGGGGATCAATCAAGATGCCATGACTGTTTGGGAGGTACTCTTTTTTCCCATTTTATTTACATTAAATTATTAAGGTGCCCTTTTTCTCCATCATCCTATATGTTACATAAAAAAATAATGCCCAAGGATAGCCCGATGCATGAAGCATTCAACTTTCACCGAGGGTAGAAGGAAGGGACACACCCTAAAGGGGTTAAAATCTCTTATAACACCTTTCTTCATCATCCTATATACCATTCAAAGTAATTCCTGAATAGTCCTGTGGACAAAGCATTCAGGTTCACGGAGGGTCGGGGAAGGACAACATCCTAAAGGGTTAAAATCTCTTACTCCCCCTTTCTCCAACATCCTATATTCCATTCAATAATGTTACCATAGTAGATACTAATTTTCTTTACTGTTATGTTTTCTTTTTCTTCTTTAAAATCATGTTTATGAGAAAAAGTAGACATATCTTATAATTCAAACCATAGTATGATCCATATTGTTATTGGTATTATGTGCTAATTAATTAATCTTTGGGTTAGCTGCTGAATGATTCCTCAAATCATTCAAATAGAAAGTCTTTTTTTTTGTACTACTAAAGTCTCCTTAGTTTCTCTTGTATTAGTGGCAGAGGTACATTGACCCAAGGATGGTTGATTGAATCCTTTCATCCAAAAACTTCACTACGCATATGTCATGAGATTATATTTTACATTGATAGTTGAATACAATTATTACAAGGCAAGTTTTTCTTGTAATGGCAAAGGGGTTCAAAAAGTATTTTAGTCATGGGCTCAACTCTGAGCTCTAACGTTTTAGTAGGTATTGAATCCCCTTGATGGTGCCCTTTGGTCGCATTCATCTTGAAATCCTCATGGCATTCAACTTGCATAGAGGTAGTAGTTCTATTTTTTCTGTTCTAGATGGTCACTCATTGCCTCATTGGACACTGATTTGCTTTTTTCATGTAGAGCTTAAGTTATTATTTATTGTCTGAAAATGGAGGCAGGGGGTTGATACTATTATAAAACTCAATATATTATTGTACAGAACTTTGGTGGACAGAAAAGTATGTTCTTCTGTGGTGTCTTTGATGGACATGGACCATCTGGCCACAAGGTGGCACGTTATGTTAGAGATTCGTTACCTTCTAAACTTTCATCATCCAATGTGATCAATACCAACGATATTAGCTGGGATGCTGAAAAGGATGATGAATCTGAAAACCCAATCTTCGATGCATGGAAGGATAAATTTCTCGAGTCTTTTAAAGAAATGGATGAACAACTTGAAGGTGATGGTTCTATTGAAAGCTATTGCAGTGGTACAACTGCAGTGACTTTAGTTAAACAGGTAATAAAACATACTTCCTCCATCCCATTTTATGTGACACCATTTGACTTGACATGGTGTTTAAGAAAAAAAAGAAACTTTTGAAACTTATAGTCTAAAATTATTCATATATATTTTTGTGGTTGAAAATCATTTTATTAAGGGTAAAAGTGAAATTTTAAAGTTAAATTGTTTCTAATTCTAGTAATATAAGGTGACATTCTTTTTGGGACAGACTAAAAAGAAAAAAGTATCACAAAAAATGGACGGAAGGAGTAATTGAAAGAACCTAAATATGTTAAATACAGTGGTTTCTTTTATTGTCGTGTTTATAATATTAAGTGGCTATAATTGTGAAAATTTCAGGGAGAACATTTGATAGTTGGAAATTTAGGAGATTCTCGAGCTATTATTTGCACCAGGGATGACAAAAATGAGCTTGTTGCTAAACAACTCACGGTAGACTTGAAGCCTAACCTCCCAGGTAGGTGTTTTTTTTACGCTATCAGTATAATGTAATCGATTATAGCAGGTTATTTACCAAATTATAATTGCTATAGATAGGTAGGTGTAGAGGCGGATCTAGGATTTGGACTTTATGAGTTGTGGATTCTAAGAAAACACCTTAAGTGTTAGTAACTCAATTCTCAATTTAATATTTATACATATTTAGTAATTTCTTAATACATATATAGGATTTTGGACCAAAGCTACTGAGTTCTGCTGAACCTGTACTGTATAAGCCTAAATCTGCTCCTACTTAGCTGTTGTTACAAGTCACCTTAACCTGATGGTGTAATATATCTTTTCGTTGTGAAGCTGTTTACAACGTTTTGTTAATCTATTTATGCAATCATTTCATCAGCGGAGTATGAAAGAATCAAAAGTTGTGAAGGAAGAGTAATGGCGATGGAGGAAGAACCAAATATATACAGAGTGTGGATGCCTGATCAAGATTGCCCTGGCCTTGCCATGGCTAGAGCTTTTGGAGATTTTTGTTTGAAAGACTTCGGTCTCATCTCGGTCCCTGAAGTATATTATAGAAAGCTCACTGAAAAAGATGAATTCATTGTCTTGGCATCGGACGGGGTAAGCTATATCAGAATTCAAACTTCTTGCATATTCCGCCGATTCCTAGTTTTTTTTTTTTAGGCTAGAACTACAAGAAAAGACCAATGCAATCTTACTATGTTTCTAAATTTGTGAAGATCAACAAGTCGTGTAGCTTTCTTCATTAGATTGTTACTCCATTCTTCATATAAGATGAGCTTAAATGGAGAGATATGGTTAATGATGGATTCATATAGCCGACCCCATCTTGTATGAGGTTGTAGTTATAGTAGTACCACTAAATTGCTCCCTTATATGCAAAAATTGGATTTGACCATCAACATCTTGGGAGGAAGCTCCACACGACAC
Source organism: Solanum aculeatissimum (assembly GCA_038996855.1). Lineage (NCBI taxonomy): Eukaryota > Viridiplantae > Streptophyta > Magnoliopsida > Solanales > Solanaceae > Solanum > Solanum aculeatissimum. The sequence goes on from JBCEWC010009805.1 coordinate 7,422, forward strand.
ATTTTGCTAACAATAAAGGACTAGAGGTGGATTTATAATTTAGAGTTAGTGGATTCAGAGTAGTCGCCATCTAAGATTTAACTAGCAACTATTCTGAAGCGGCTATATGTAGACTTAACAAGGCAGCTAATGCACATTGTCTTCTTTTTTTTTAATAGTTGTGGGATGTTTTAAGCAATGATGAAGTGATCCGAATAGTAGCTTCAGCAAGGAAGCGATCTATTGCAGCAAGACTGGTGGTGCATCATGCAGTTCGAGCCTGGAAATACAAGTACCCGTGTGCCAAGGTCGATGATTGTGCTGTTGTATGCTTGTTCTTGAAGCGCCAGAAGCCACTGCTAACGAAATCATTGTCAGAAGTAACCGAGCTGAGCTTAAGTTACACAGAGATAGCAACCAGCCAAAACTACTCACCAAACTCCAAGATAGATGATGGTCTTGATACACTACTAAATTATCAACTCAAGGAAGAAAAAGATCCAAAAGTTGCAACTGGACTTAATGATGATCATAAAAGGAATTCTTCGAGACACGCTCGTCACCTTAGCAGAAGAAAATCTGCAATGAATTTTTGAGTTCATTATAATCAAGCAGTAATGTGTGAAATTGAAAGGAAAAAATGTAAGCTACAAATTTAAATGAAATACTCATATGTATTTTGATTTGTATGTTAGTACTAGTCAAATAGCCCAAGGCAAAAGAGAATGGTTGATAAATGATGACAAAATCAGGATTGACACTTTGGAGAGTTGAAAATGTTGTTACTACTTACTATATAACCTAGCTAATTAATTAGAAAGGAACCTGACATTGTCATGATTCATGATACAACTCGGGTTGAAGGCGGGGAAAAGTTTAAAAGATGAGAAAACCTAGCAACTTCCGATTAGGTAGTGGTCGTGGGGATAAATTTTTGCTTCTTCGCAAACTTATTCCCATTTTTTATTCCATCATGTTCCATTTCAAATAGGTGACTAATATTAAAATAAAATTACAATATTAAGATTCTAACCAAATATGTGTCTCAAACACTAATTGCACCCCCCCCACTCCCCACCCCCACCCCTCTCATTTTGTCTCATACTAAATAAAATGAGTGTCTTTATTATGTTAAAATTTTTTTTTGGTGTTTTAATTAGGGGTATTTCATCCAAACTTTATTTTCGCCATAAAAACATTTAGTCTAATTTTAATACAATAATTATCTGTTAATTAGTCATCTCAAAAATGGTTATTCACCGATTTCTTTACCATGAATGTAGGACATTTTCATTTTTCTAAAAAAAAACACCAAATTAACTTGTGTTCTTATATATTTCTTTTATCCCATTTTTTGTGGTATTTGAAATAACGGTAAATTTAATATGTCAATTTTGAATTATTAACAATGATGAAAGAAAAAATTTGATGTTATAAATGAAGAGAAGTTGAAAAAGAGAACACAATTTTGGTTTGAAATTCTCTATGGACCACTCTAAAATATTACTATACCAATAAAATAAAATTAATATTAGAAATAAAAAAGCGTGATCTTAGCTAGAAATATTCCATGGTGATGTAGGCATTCCCCCTACCATACTCGTGAACTCCAAATCAATTAATCATAATTGTACACTTATAAGAACATTTCTCTTGCTATCTCCCCTATATTTTATGACACAATTACATTTTTTTTTTCCTTTTTGCTTTTTGAGATTATTCTTTTAGTTGCCAAAAACAACTAAAGCTAGAAGCAAATTATAAAATTAAAGTGAGACATCAAGGGGGGGGGGGGGGGGGGACTTTCCTAATTATCGTTGTTAAGACATTGCACTTTTCACTAGCTAGCCATGTTGGCAAACTTACTGGGTACTTGAATTTTCAAAGTAATCTTGTTATGGTATATTGTAACGTTTAATCATATGGTCAAATAGTTTTCAATTTTCCATATGAAAAAAAAGAAGAAGAAGATAAATTTCACATAAAATACAATGTTTACCTCTCATGCTAGGGTTAATAGCGTGTTTAATCGCTAAAGATTAAATCAATTCTTGGGTCAAGACCTTCATGAAACACTTCGTTATGACTCATATTCAGGATCAATAGGCATCCACATGAGCTGTTTGGTGGCTCAAGACCCGTATGGGGTCCCGTGGTGCCATGCCTTAGCCAATTTTCCAAAAGAAAATCCCTGCACAGACAGCTCTACGAAAAAGGTCATAACTTCTCCATACAAACTCTGAATCAAGTGAAACCAAGTGCATTGGAAAGATAACTCAAAGGTCTTCAATTTGATAGGTCATGTCTCACCCAGTTCTACTTGTGCTAGGAGATATGACCGGTTAAAATTGACCCATCCAACGGTCCATAAGAGATTCCATACTTAGAAAAGTTTTGCTCCCGCAACCATATGGTAGGCTTCACGATCTGTGAGGATTCACACGGACCATGAACTGGTCTGTGGAGCCTCACTTGGTCCAAATACTTGGCTGGCACCTTCACATGGACTGGTTCATGGGCCTTGAAGCCTCACATAGTCCGTGAACCCTACTTTCTCGTTGATGCGATTTCTAGAACGTTAACCTTATACATAGAACTAATCCTTAGGTCAAGGCCATCCCGAAAAACCTTACCACATCTTGTGAGAGGTCACACAGACCACTTCACGGACCATGAAGTGTCACCCGGTCCGTGAAGGCCTCCATGAGGCAGTGCCTTAATAGAATTCCAGAAATGGATCCCTGTGCATGTGCATGTAGTCTCACCAAAAAGGCCATAACTTCTTCATACAAACTCCGAATCAAGTGAAACCAAGTGTATTGGAAAGATAACTCAAAAATATTCAATTTAATATGTGATGGCCCTCACAGTTCAACTTTTGCTAAGAGTTATGACTATTTAAAGTCAGTACTTCCACACGACATCATGTAAAACTTAACCAATGCGATTTCTTTGAATACGACCATTCAAGAGAGACTCATGAAGATCATTAGCCAATCAAAATAAGTTTTAATAAGATCATAATCAGTTTCACAAGGTTCTAAAATTTTTGTATTGTTACACATTTCTGGTGGGGTTCCATATTTAGTTTGTGTTCATGGGATTCCGAACTAATTTTTGAGTGTCTAGTTCCAATTTTATTTGAGTTGTGTATTGCTGGTGTAAGTGGCACTTACTCTCCGTGTTTGCGGGAAAGGGACCACGATCGAGAACTGCAAGGGAGCCGACCTCTTTAAGACTCCGCATTCACAGAGTGTAGGGACCTGTCAAGACTCTCCATTCGCGGATCTGCCTCCGCATTCACGGAGTATTATGTGTACCTGAACAATGTCTTTTTTTAAAAATGTGAATTAAACCCTTTCTACTATTTTTGACATTCCCAAGGTCATTCTAAGAGGGGATTTTCAAAGTTTTGAAAGCAAATTAATTGGGTAACTATTTTCTAACCTGTTTCATCGATTTACATTGATTAATTTATGTTTTAAACTTCTAATTTTAGGATTTTAATGGTGTAAATTGACAATTTTCGAATATGATTTTCCTAAACTTTAATCATTGATTTCTCACTCATCTTAGCTCCTTTTTTGAAACTGTCTTCTCTGTTGGATTTCTTGTAACAAGTAGAACATTTTCATTCATAAATTTCTTCAACGTGGGATTTTTGATCATTTTACCCTTTTCCTCCTAATTAATTTATTTTAGTATAATTAATTTTGTTATGTGATTGTGATGCTTTATTTGAATAAATTTTGGTGAGTTAGAGTACCAAAAGAGGGGGAAAGCGGCAATTTCAACTTGATTTGAGACTTTACTTGAGGCAAGTGGACTTTTAACCTTTTGTTAAGTATGAATGAACCTTGTATGCTCCTATGTGTGTAAAATTGATTACTTTGGGGGTAGAATTGTATCACCGCAGGTTGGATCATGTTATTTTGGATAGAATAATCATTTATATGAGGATTTATTTGACTTGTAAATTAACTGTGGATTTGTAACCTATGTGATCTTGTGAATTATTCGATATGGATAGTAGGATGATGATTATATGGTGATATGATTGATATATTGACACTATGGCGATATTGAGACACTTAAGAATTATCGATTCTATTATTGAGGTACATGATATATATATATATATATATATGGATATCTTATATATTACATTATCATGAGCATGCCTTTTTGTCATTATTATGTGCATTGCTTGATGATGAAAAACCGAAGGGAAATGATTCCAATGGATATTATGGTCTTTGTGTAGCCTCAATGATATTGAGATATTGGTGACATGAGCCAAGGACATTGCCGACCATGATCACAGATTCACGGTCCATGTGTGGCCCCCATGAGTTCTAATTGAGGCAGACAACCATATATGATAAACAGATGTGTATTCTAGGACAGACAAGCATCACAATTATTTGATATTACATTGCATGATATACACCCCATGACATTTACTTCATCTTACATCATATTTGATTAATACTGTTGTATGTTGTATACTTACCTTATCCCTATTTATGAGTAAGTGTTGGATCTACTTGTATTCTTGTGTATTGAGATATCATGCCAGATAATGAGTATATCTATATTTCTGTGATCTGTATATTATATTTTGTTGGAATTTTTTTGAGTGCAAGGTTGTAGTTCGGTAGATTGTGGTTGGGATTTAAGGAGTTACTTGTGTTCTTCATTGATTTACTTTAGGTTAGTTCCATTTTGTTGAGTACCCTGTTGTTTGGTGCTCAACCCTTGCTACATTTTTGTAGGTTGTGACTAGTCTATTCTGTTAGATTTCTATTCATTGGATCGAGCTTCTGGATCACTTGGGAGGTAGTTGCCTATGTTATCAGCAAACCTTTGAGGATCCTATTTTGTGTTTTTTGTTCTATTTGAGGGCTCTACATTATGACTCATACATTTCATTTGAGTATTCTATATTTAGAGGCTTGCACATGTGACACCAGTTCTTGGGATGATTGTAGTTGTTTCTTCCACTTTTATATATCCTATTAAACTATTATCTTTCACTTTTACTATTTTGTTAAGTTATTGGGTTTTGGGTTGATTCGCCTTGGTGGGTCAGGTGAGTGCAATCACACCCAAATTTGAGGTCATGACAATTTGATATCAGAGCCCCCGATTAATAAGTCTCAAATGTGTACAAACTCAGTCTAGTAGAGTCTTAAGGATCGGTGCAGAGATATTCGTTACTTATCCTTGAGAGGCTACAAAGACTATTAAAAAATCCCCTCTTGTATTTTTCAATTCCTATCATGCGTGGTTTCCAATTTGATCCAGCTCTAAAGAGGTAATTGACTTAAAGGAGGAATTTGTGGTCAACCTTTGATTGCCCTATGATTTAAATAGATTTAAGTCTGGCTGAGGTACGTCAAATGTAAGTTATCAGACAATGAAACTGAGCCCTAGCGTGTCTCCATGGGGTGTCCTATCCTATTTGTGAAGAAAAGGGGTGGTTCTATGAGAATATGTATCGATTATAGACCGTTGAACAAGGTGATAGTTCAGGGAAAGTATCCTCTTCCTGGGATTGATGATCTTTTGACCAGCTTCAGGGTGCAATGATATTTTTTTCTGGATTGATTTGAGATCCAAATGTCATTAGCTGAGGATCAGGGTTTCTGACATTCCTAAGACAACTTTCTAGACCAGATATGGGTACTATGAGTTCTTTGTAATGTCCTTAGGGATGATCAATGCCCCAACCGTATTTATGGAGTTGATGAATGGTGTACTTTGACCATATTTAGATTCCTTATTATTGTTTTCATCGATGATATAATGGCTTACTCCAATACTATAGAGGATCGTGAGTAGCATTTAAGGATTGTACCCCAGCAACTTAGATAAAAGAGGTAACATGCCAAGTTTTCCAAGTTTGGGTTTTGGCTGAGTTCAGTGGCATTTCTAGGTCATATTGTATCTGGAGAGGGTATTCAAGTTGGTCCAATGAATATTGAGGTTGTTTAGGGTTGGACCAAACCTACTTCAGCCCCTCAGATTCGTCGGTATTGTGGGCCTAGAAGGTTATTACAGGAGATTTGTTCAGGGCCTTTATTTTATAGCAGCTCCACTGACTAGTCTTACCCAAAAGAATGTGATGTTTCATTGGTTCGATGAGTGTGAAGAAAGCTTCCAAAAACTCAAGTATTTATTGACTAAGAGTCTTATTTTTATAGTGCCAGAGGAGGGGTAGTTTTTACAGTCTATTGTGATGCTTCGGGAGTGGGTTTAGGTAGTGTGTGATGCAAAAAAGGAAGGTTATTGCTTGTGCTTCTAGACAGTTGAAGACTCATGAGAAGAACTACCCTACTCATGATTTGGAGTTAGTGGAAGCTACGTTTGTGTTGAAGTTATGGCGTCATTAACTATATGGAGTCCATTGAGAGATCCTTACTGATCATCACAGTTTATAGTGTATCTTCAGCCAGCAAGATCTAAACCTGAGGTAGAGAAGGTGGTTGAGCTTCTAAAAGAATTATGATGTGACTATTTAATATCACCTGAGGAAGGCCAATGTGGTGGCGAATACTTTGAGTAGAAATGCTTTTCGTGTGGGAAGTCTTGCATCTATTTGGGTTGAAGAGAGATCCTTAGCTGGAGATGTTAAGAAGTTGGCCAGTGGATTGGTAAGAGTTCAGATTTCAGCATCGAGGGTGGTACTTTCTTGGTCTACTAAATATTTGGGGCATTTCATGAATGTGGCATAATGTATTTAGAGGAATAACTATGTTATCGGTGCAATAAATATGAGATTATAATTTTTAAGTTATCAAATTAGGGTTGCTTAGTATGGACAGAGGATAACTTTGTTCCCATTGAAATCAGAACCTCTAATAAGTCTCCTTGGAGTGGATATATAGGATGAATGATCATGATACCAATGGTATGGCAGTGTCTATGTCTACTTTGGTAAGGTTTATGGGCTGTGTTGCTTCTGCTACCTCTCTAGTCTATAAAATAAGGTATACTGCTTTGTGAGAGATAAAACCAATTCGATTATGTAGGACAACTATTCTATGAGAAAAAATATGGATTATTTGAGCACAAATATCTCGGAGGGTATGTGTTTTCTAGTGATGAATCTAGTGAGACTTCTGATGTGGTACGGGTAATATACAAGGACAGAGGTATTGGTCTTCGAGCGTGAACTCTAGTTGCTAAAGGAGTTATCAGTTATTTCACTTAGTCTAGAAGTGGAATTTGGCAGTACCATCACATTTTGAGAGAACCAATTAGTTATTACTATGAACACGTGAGTTTGAGACCGGTCATAAGAAAAATCATAGTGGTGAATCTTGAAATGGGTATTGATCTATTTAAGTATGGGTTTTACCTTAGAGATCTATATGGGGATTGGTGACTTCATTGTAAGCCAAGGGAAGTATGTTGACATTGAGATAACAAACATAGCTAATAACATTTTGATAAGTTCACTTGTATTATTGCAATTGGGAATGCTAGAAGGAGAGTGCATGTGGATAATTGGATGAGTCAATAGATTTAGCTAGTATCACATAGGATTGGGTTACCATATCAACTATAAGTTCAATTTTATAGAATGACATGACTTGGGTTACCTTGTTTAGCACGTGATAATATGGTTACACTTGGATCAGTGGGGTTAAGAGACCATTGGATAAGATATGAGAGAGAAGCCTTTAGAGGTTGGCTCAAGTGTAAGAATGAGTTTCTTTATGGGTTCCAGTTTAGTGACCGATATAACTTGGTTTACCAATGATGGGAACAATAAAGTTCTTGAGTCAGCAATTAATGATGAACTGGGGTATGCAATCTCTAAAGATCTTCAAGGTATAGATTAATTATGATTGAGAAAGAAATTGGTTGCATAGTGTGAACCAAGATCTAAGATTTCCTGGTAAGTTACATTCGTGATAGTTAATTTTGTCAAGGTATGAATTAATCAGGTAATAAGATAATAGATTATGTTGGCTACTGAGCACTTTGAAGGGAGTTTGAGCATGACTTTTATTGTGGATTTTTGTTACTTTTAATGGTGAAAGAACCTAATGAAGTTGTATTTGAATAGTTGGTGTGAAGTACAGGCAATCTGTTGTGAAGTTTTCCAAGAAATAATGACAATAAATGGGTTAGGAGTGAGTACATGAGCCGTAGGCATCAAAAGTTGAGTGGTTAGGAAGGATTCAGGAATAAGTGTTAAGAGTTCTAATGTCCTTGTAGCATTGGTGATAGATAGAAGCCAAGTAAAGCAAAGGAGAATATACATCATGCTTAGAGCCATAGATATCATGCTTAGAGCCATGGCTCAGGATTGTAAATGGTATGGGTTTTTTCACTTCGAGTTTATGTGATAGTGTAAGATGGATGGACTTACCACCGAGTTACGAAAGATTATCCACTACCTTTTAGGAAGCTTGGTTTGGGTTGAATGACAAACAGTGTTACATGAGGAATTCTGTGATTCATGTTAGGTTGGATTGCTCAATCATGATAGATGATTCAGGGAAGCATTACAGAAAGGATTTATGATTTTATGTGTCATTGATGATTTTAGGATCAGATGGATACCACTCTATTGATGGAAGTTAGCTAGGTCTACCATGATGGGTTATGTAAATACTTAGTGGTATATAAGGTTACACGCTTATGATACACAAAATTCATAGGGTGATCTAGAATTTCTTAAGTTGACCTGAGGGAATTAGTGTTTGAACAAATTACGTGTGATTGGGGTTGATGTTTAATTGAATAATCACAGCTTATAGAGAAGGCACCATACCTGATTCGGCTATTGTTCCAGCATTAAGGCAACTCATAGATTTAATTGAATTCTTTCTTATGAATTTGTATTGTCAAAGTATTGAAATTGCACTATTTAAATTCGAGGAGAATTATGTTAAGAGGACATAACTTGGATGGGGTTTGTGATATTTTGTATGTTGCAATTGTCTGTGATTAGTTTGGGTTGATTCTTGGCCTTCAGAGGGAATAGATTTGAGTTGCCTTGTGGTCTCATGGGGAAAGTTCATCTTGATGAGTACACTGTGGTATGAGGGCGTTAGTTCAAGTTTTGTTCATTGGCTAGTTCTGTCTTGGTAATTACTTTTCGAGGGTAGAATTTCATGTTGGTTCATAAGTCTTATTCTTGATAGTACTAGTGATATGACTCTTGGAAATGAGGTTAATTGGAAGTAGTTAATGATTTTGAGAACGGTATTTCAGACTCTTGGTTAATTCTATTGTGACTCCTTCCTTTGCTTTATGTTCGAGTACGAACATGGTTTTTAGTGGTGAATGATGTAATGACCCTTAAGGTCATTATTTGCATTTTTGACCTAATTATGATTTTTCCTTCCCGAAAGTTGCCTTGGATCATTTTTGGATAAGTCTAAAAGTCAGATTTTGAAAATCTTATAAAAAGTTGAGATTTTGCAAAAGAAAGAGTTTTAAAATGCTTAAAGTTGGAAATTTTAAGTTTTGAGGTCATTTCAAGTTTCAAGTATTGGAATTTGATTCCGTCGATTCCATTAGTTCTAAAATGTCGAATCTGGTCTAGGAGAATTTGCAAAATTGAATTCAGAGTTAAAACATAGATTTTAGGCCCAAAATTGCAATTCTAGTTCATTTTGGATCATAGGTTTGACTTTGATCAACATTTAGTGTTTAGGAACTTGTATCGAGATTCCATTAGCTCCAATGGTTCTGGGTGGTGAAACTAACGCTAGAAATGATCTCGTTATAATTTTTAGAGTTTGTGAATATTTTGAATTTTTGAGTCTAAAACTAGTTTAAATGGTCTTTCTTGGGTTCGAGACCATGGGGGTTCCGAATTTGAATTCTGATGGTTCCATTGAGTCTGGATTGTAATTTTTGGTAGGGTTCCATATTTGATTTATGTTCACGAGGTTCCGGACGAATTCTTAAGGGTCCAACTCTAATTTTGTTTGAGCTATGTGTTGCTGGTGCAGGTGGCACTTACTCTCTGTGTTCGCGCCCTTAGCTCTGCGTTCACGGAGGTCAATTCATGTAGACCTCCGCGTTTGGGGGAAAAGGATTGCGATCACAGAGTGTAAGAGACCCGACCTCCTTAAGCCTCCATATTTGTGGTGTGCAGAGACCTGCCAAGTCTCTGTGTTCGCAGAGTGTTATGTGTACCTGAACAGTGACTTTCTTTAAAAACGTGAATTAAATTCTTTCCACCATTTTTGACATTTCCAAGCTCGTTCTAAGAGGGAATTTTCAAAGTTTTGAAGGCAAATTGATTGGGTAACTATTTTCTAACCTATTTCATCAATTTACATTGATTAATTTATGTTTTTAACTTCTATCTATTTCATCAATTTACATTGATTATTTTATGTTTTCAACTTCTATTTTGGGATTTTAATGGTGTAAATTGAGAATTTTCGCATATGGTTTTCCTACACTTTAATCATTGATTTCGCATATGGTTTTCCTTCGCATATTGTTGACCATTTCACCCTTTTTCTGTGGATTAATTGATTTTAGTGTCATTAGATTCGTTATGTGATTGTGATGCCGCATTTGAATAGATTTGGAGTATCGAAAGAGGGGGAATGCGGCAAATTCGAGTTTATTTAGGACTTTACTTGAGGCAAGTGAACTTCTAACCTTCTTTTAAGTATGAATGAATCTTGTATGCTCCTATATGTGTGGAATTGAGTACTTTGAGGATAGAATTGTATCATCGTTGGCTGGATCGTGTTATTTTGGATAGAATAATAATTTATATGGAAATTTATTTGACTTGTAAATTAACTGTGAATTCGTGACCTATGTGATCTTTTGAATTATTTGATATGGATAGCGGGATAATGATTATATGGTGATAGGATTGATATATTGACACTGTGGTGATATTGAGACACTTGAGAATTATCGATTCTATTATTGAGGTATATGAT
>JBCEWC010009806.1:0-18333 GCA_038996855.1 Solanum aculeatissimum
AATTTTAGATATAGCTAAAACAAGTTTCCGGTAACTTCCGAAGCACATTTTTAGGAACTTTTTGGGTCGTTTCAATAAAGTTGACATCTCCAATGGTGTAAGGTATAGTGAAAACATTAGGGTCCTCTTTCTTCTGTGCAAAAGACCTTTTTGCTATAGCTCTGCAATGCTAGAGCTTCTGAGAGAGATCATGGCTCACTATCCTCTTCTTCCTCACTAGATCCTTCCTGAACTTTACATATCTGGGCATTTTCTCCAATGCCTCAATGAGGGGAATGTTGATAGATAACTGCTTCAGCAAAGAGATTATATTTTGAAACTTACCTTCCTCCTTCTTTTTGAGTCTCTGAGGAAAAGATGGTGGAGGCCTGATATAACACCTCTTATTTTTTTAAGATTGGGAAAAAGTGAAGGAAGAAAATCCCTTAAGGTTCGACTCTACAAGCCTATGTACAACTCATAAATTAATCCAGGGGTCGTAGGTGACCTCGTGGAAACTTATAGGAAAAGATGGAAATTTAAGGGGTCGCAGGAACTCACCTATGAGATAACATATAAGATGTAGAATATTCTATGACCCATAGATTGGTAACGTGGAAAAAAGCCTGAAGGAATAAAAAAATTGTCTAAGGAAGGAATAATTTTCGAAGAACTCTATTTCCCGTATGTGTTTATACGAGCCATATGTGCACTCATGGATAATTTCAAGCGCTAAATTCTTGTTACACCCTAGTCTGTAAGACTATCTACGAGCTGTATGTCATTCCACGACCCATGAGAAAGGTCTCGTGGATGACTTTAGCAGTTTTTAATGAAGGATATTTTTGATTTTTTCAATCCTCCTAAGTCCTGAAATACGTCATTTTGGTCTTCTTAACTACCCTAACTGATCTTGTACCTACAAGAACGTTTTCCTAATTCATTTAAAGGCTTTAATTGTCAAAGTTTCTCTTAAAGGTTTCATATATTTCTCTCTCTAAGTCAAGGGTTCCATTGAAGTCAAAGTTGAAGGTTGACTAAGGATTTTCAATATTTCTCACCTCTATTTTAGGGATTCTACTTGAGGTATGTAGGGCTTCCTTCATGGATTAGTTTCATCTATGAAGCCCAATCCAAAACCTTTTTTTTTATCAAAGTTTTATGATAAATTCTTATGGGTCTTTAAGATATAATTCCTAATGCAAGAATTATGATTTCTACATGATGATTAACACTACTTATGAATGAATTATGATAAATTCTGTGATGTATATTATTTTTAAGAAAAAGTATATGATTTCAAAGTATGCATTATTAGGGCTTAATGAGCTGATGTGGGTTTATTTACTAATAATCCAAATCGATTTAATTGCATGTTTTCTCTATGAATTCTATCCAATTGCATGATTTTGAATCCATTTCTCATGATCTCACACTTAGCCCTAGTCTCTTATGATAAAGCTAAGAACATCCATGATTATGTTTTCAAATATGTAAAAGCAAGTTTTATGACCATGATGATGATATCACATCTATGAAGATCTTATGATGATGTTAAGGTGGGAATTTCTACCCACACCTTGATGAAAGCAAAGCTAATGGACTATTCTTATGATATGATGTTTCATGAAAGCTATGATGACTCTTTATGAATTAGGAAAGCACGATTTTAATGATTTATGAACTATGTTCAAAGTTTTATATATATATATATATATATATATATGCATTATTTAAAGAATTATGTGGATATTACTTAGCACTGAGAGGGCTTTGGTAGATGCCCCACCATTGGAATGATGTTAATGTTTTTATTCCTTAAATGTATGCTAATGGATCCATGTAGTTTTTATTGGACACTCACCATGCTACGATAGAGCCTAAAGAATGGGGTTAATACGATGGTTCTCACCATGCTAGGATAGAGCCTATAGGGTAAGACTATCTTGGCAAAGTAGACTCCTCTTATCTCCATGAGAGTGAATATCAAAATTCCATGTAATAGTCTGCATGGTCTTATGAATGTCGATTATAGTTTTATTCACACATATGTATGTAATGATGATTTATTACTTTTCATGATGCTTCCACATATGATTTAAAACATGCATGGTCACACATATTGTACCTCATCCTATTGATGATTATTATGCATATTGATATTATTGTGATGTCCTTTACTTCATGGAATACCTACATACTTAGTGCATTCTATGTACTAACGCATGCTTCCTTATCTACATGACCCAAATCATGTAGGGACGGACGAGGAAGAGGCAATTCCATTTCGTGGCTAATTTTGGACATCAAGCTTGAAGATCTATTGGTGAGTTCCCATGCTCCATGAATGAGCCCTATGATGTTTTATTTTATCTTGAACTTTCACTTCTATTTTCTTTTGATGTACATCTTAAGAGTGAGCTAGAAAGCTATGTGCTAGTCCCCACCTAGATCTATGATATAGAGGCATGATTTAGACTATAGATGGATGTATGCTCCCTATGGGAACTATGATATTTTATGTTTATATACTTCCACTTGCTTATTCTCTTATGTATGCTTATTTTATATTATGAATGCTTATGATATGAATACGAGGCTTAGGTGGGATACCTTCATGTGTCACATTCACCGTGTTATGGCTTGACCCTAGGTCTGGGTTTTGATAAAAGTGGTATGAGAGCACAAGGTTTGAAAGCATCCTAGGGAGTCTAACATGCTACGTCAAGTAGAGCCTTATTCATTGGTGTGAAGTACACCACATCCATGAATAGGATGCTATGAGACATTTTAGGAAAAAGACCTCACTTCTTTGTTTACTCTATGTTGTCCCTTCAATGATTTCATATTCTAATGATTATCCCTTGGTGCTTTCAAAAATAGCTCCACAACGTGCTCCATTGCCGAGGGGAAACAATGCAGATGCAAACCAAGTTCTTCCAACTACGCAAGTTCCTTAAGTACCTCAAGTGGATCTAGTATCTAATGATGAACTTATGACCACAATCACGATGTTGCCTCAGGCAGTTGCTTCTCCTAACACTCCCACTCTGGCTTCGAGGATAAGAGAATTTTCCAAAATGAATCCCCTAGAGTTCTATGGTTCAAAGGTTGATGAGGACCCATAAGAGTTTGTCGACAAGATCTACAAGGTAGTGGAGATCATATGAGTGTCTTCTATGGAGATGGTCGGTTTTATGGAATATCAACTTAAGGGTATGGCTCAAGTATGGCACACTCAGTGGAAGTCTGAAAGAGTTAATAAAGGATCCATTGATTGGGAAATGTTCAACGTTGTTTTCCTTGATCAGTTCTTTCTTGTTGAACTATGAGAAGCTAAGGTGATGGAGTTCATGAGTTACAGGCAAGAAGGTATGACTGTGAAGGAATATGCTCTCAAGTTCAAATATTATTCCAAGTTTGCTCTTTCTTCGGTATCCAATACAAGGGCTCGTATGAAAAAGTTCCTTTTAGGAGTGCCCAATTTGGTGAATAATATCTCTTGGCTCATGACATATGTAAAACAAGTGGAGAGTGAGAAGCTACAAAAGATAAGGTCAAGGGAGTTCAAGAGAGCTCGCCATGATGAAGGGTACTCCTATGCTAAATCCGGTGGTGGCAAATTCCAACAAGGCCAATCGTCTTCAAAGGGTGTTACTAAATAATTTGACAAAGTAAAAGGGGCCAATTCCAAAGCTCAAGGAGTTGTTATGAGGGGTGGTGCCAATCCTTCTAGGTGCCCTAAATGTAGGAGAAACCATGTTGGTGAAGGCTTAAAGGGTAACAATGCATGCTTTGGTTGTGGACAGGTAGGACACAAAATTGTTGACTATCCCTATGTCTCTAACAAGGGTAAGGGAGGTCGTCCACAAGTTCAAGTGGCTCAAAAGGGGCAAGTGCAACAAGGTTCCCAACCTCAGGGTGGTGTCCCCCGTGGTAATCAATTCTATAATTTGCATGCTAGGCAAGAAGTTAATGAGGCTCACAATGTGGTTACCGGTATGTTAAAAGTCTTTGATCATGATATGTATACCTTGTTTGACCCCGGTTCCAACATGTCTTTTTTATTCCTTATGTCTCCATGAAATTTGATGTGCTTCCAAAAGTGTTGCTAGAGCCTTATACTTTTTATACTCCTATTGGTTTGTAAATTCTATCAATGACATTTTAAAGAAACAACCCCATGTTGGTGTTGCATAAAGTCTTCCCATGTGATTTGGTTGAGCTAGACATGACCAATTTTGATGTTATTCTTGGTATGGATTGGTTGCATGCATCATATGCTTTCATTGATAGTAGAACTCATAAGGTCACATTCCAAGTTCCTCATGAGCCTATTCTTGAATAGAAGGGAACCGATTTTACGTTCAAAGGCAAGTTTGTCTCTTATATGAAAGCCATAAAAATGATCTCTAAAGTTTGTCTATATCATGTTATCCAAGTCATAGATGTTGAGTCTCATGTTCCCCCTCTTGATTTGGTCCCCATAGTAAAAGAGTTTCTTGATGATTTACTCAGTCTTTCTCCCATAAGAGAAATTGATTTTGGTATTGATCTTTGTTCGACACCCAACCTCTCTCTGTACCTACATACCGTATGGCCCCGATGGGATTGAAAGAATTGAAGGAGCAGTTTAAGGACTTGCTTGATAAAGGGTTCATAAGGCCTAGTATGTTACTTTGGGGTGATCCCATATTATTTTTAGGGAAGAAGGGCGGTTAACTTTTGATGTGTGTGGAGTATAGGAAATTGAATAAGGTAACCATAAAAAATAAGTATCCACTTCTAAGGACTGATGACCTATTTGATCAACTTCAAGGTGCAATCTATTTCTCTAAGATTGATCACCGGTCCAGATATCACCAATTGAGAATGAAGGATGATGATATTGCAAAGATTACATTCAAAACCCGATATGGTCATTTTGAATTTTTGGTTATCTTTTGGACTAACAAATTCCCTTGCTGCTTTTATGGATTTTATGAATAGGATCTTGAAACCATTTTTGGATATGTTTGTGGTGGTGTTCATAGATGATATTTTGTTTATTCAAGAGATATGAAAGATCATGAAGACTATTTGAGAATTGTGCAAACTTTGAGAGATAAGCAACTCTTTGCCAAGTTTAGCAAGTGTGAATTCTATATACGATAAGTGGCTTTCCTTGGTCACATTATTTCAGTACATAGTGTTAGAATTTAACCATAAAATATAGAGGTGGTAATGAATTGGCCTAGACCGTTGTCTCCATTCGACATTAGAAGTTTTTTGGGTTTGGCTTGTTACTATAGAAGGTTTGTTGATGGATTTTCCTCCATTACTTCTCCATTGACTAGGTTGACCCAAAAGAAGGTAAAATTCCAATGGTTCAAAGAATGTGAAAGGAGTTTCCAATTATTGAAGGATCTTCTTACTTTGGCTGCTATTTTGACATTGCCCAAAGGTTTGGAAGATTTTGTGGTGTATTGCGATGCCTTGTATATAGGCTTGGGTGGTGTATTGATACAACATGGGAAGGTCATTTCTTATTCATCAAGATAGTTTAAGGTGCATGAAAAGAACTACCCCACCCATGATCTTGAGTTGTTGTTGCATTTGCATTAAAGATTTGGCGACACTACCTTTATGGAGTCCTTGTTGATATATTCGCCGACCATATGAGCTTACAATATGTAACAAAAGGACCTAAATTTAAGGCAACAAAGATGGATGGAACTTTTTAATAATTATGAAATGAATGTGATGTATCACTGCGATAAAGTTAATATTGTGGACGAAGCATTGAGTAGAATGTGTATGGGTAGCATGGCACATGTTGAGAGTGGTAACAAAAACTTGGTTAATGAATTGCACTATTTATCCTATTTAGGTGTAAGGGAGAACAGTTTGAGTAATGGTGAAATATTGATACCAAATGGGGCAAAAGTATTTTTGAGTGAGGATGTTAAGGCAAAGAAAGATATGGATCTGTCATTGGTTGAGTTAAAGAAGTTAGTTATTGATAAGAATGGGGAAGCCTTTTCACAAGGGAGATATAGAGTATTGTGTTATCAAGGACGATTGTGTGTAACCGATATGGATGGACTAAGGGAGAAGATACTTGATGAATCTTATAATTCCAAGTACTCTATTCATCCGGGATCCACTAAAATGTATAGGGATTTAAGAGAAGTTTATTGATGGAATGACATAAGGAAAGACATAGAAAGGTATGTGATAGAATGTGCCAATTATCAACAAGTAAAGGTAGAACATCAAAGGCCTGACAGTTTGATCCAAGATATTGAACTGGCTACTTGGAAATGGGAAAGAAGTGAATATAAACTTTTTTATGGGTTTGCCAAAGACTAGAAAGAAATTTGACTCACTATAGGTAATTATGGATAGAATGACACAAATAGCCCACTTTTTGCCAGTGAAGACTTTTTATGGTGCTCAGGATTATGCTAAGATCTATATTCATAAGTTGGTAAAGTTTCATGGAGTTCTATTGTCCATCATATCAGATAGAAGTACCCAATTTACTTCTTATTTTTGGAAACTGTTTCAAAAGAGTCTTGGTACGCAGCTAAAGCTAAGCACCGTATTTTATCCTCAAATGGGTGGACGAGATGAAAGGACCAAACAAATATTGGAAGATATGTTGAGAGGTTGTGTACTTGATTTTAATAGAAGTTAAGTTTATTACGTACTAGTTATTGAGTTTGCCTACAATAATAGTTTTCACTCAAGCATAGGTATGGCTCCGTGTGAAGCATTATATGAAAGGCGGTGTAGGTCACCAGTGGAATCGTTTGATAGGGGAGAGATATCCTTAATTGGACATGATTTGGTGCTTGATGTTCTGGAGAAGGTGAAAGTCATTAGAGAAAAATTGATGGTTGTCAAAATTCATCAAAAGTCAGACGCCAATGTGAGAAGAAGCGAATTAAAATTTAATGAGGGTGATTGGGTATATTTGAAAGTTTCTCCAATGAAAGGAGTGATGCATTTTTGCAAGAAAGGAAAATTGAGTCCTACATATGTGGGACCTTATGAGATAGTGAAGAAAGTTGGGAAGGTAGCTTATGAGAAAGATTTTCCTATGGAATTAGATATAGTTCATCAAGTGTTCTATGTTTCTATGCTAAGGAAATGTATGGGTGATCCTAATGCTATGGTCCCATTGTATAGGGTGACTATTGAAGAAAATTTGACTTATAAGGAAGTACCGATTGAGATTTTCGATCAACAAGTGAAAAGATTGAGGAACAAGGAAGTTGCATCCGTCAAGGTGTTATAGAGAAAAAGTTCTACATAGGAGGTTGGGGTGGATATGATGCAACGATACCCTTATCTCTTTCCTTCTACTAAAACTCAAGGTATTTAATGTGATCTATTCCCTCGATATTATTTCGAATGCGTAACTCTTGCTAAATTTCATGCATGCATGATCATGAAACTATTTTTGAATGATATTTGATGCATGAGTTTGATGATTTTCTGAAAAAAATGATTAAGTTGAATTTTTGCATTTTGCTATGATGATGACCATGTTTCTACTCCATTCAAGCTAATATTGTATTTTCGAGGACGAATGATCCCAAGGGGGATATATTGTAATACTCATGTTTTTATGCTTGGAAAAAAGTGAAAGCAGAAAATCCCTAAAGGTTTGACTCTACGAGCCCATCTAAGACCCGTAAAGTAATTCACGGGTCATAGGTGACCTCGTGGAAAATGAAAGGAAAAGATATAAATTTAAGGGGTCACAAGAACACGTTTACCAAGTAATAGACGTGTCGTAAAATATGCTACGACCTATAGATTGGTATCATGGAAAAGGGCCTAAAGGAATTTTTTTTTATCTAAGGAAGAAAGCATGTAACGAAAGATTCTATGGCTCGTGAGTGTTTCTACAATTTGTATGTGCACTCATGGAGAATTTCAGTAGCTAAACGTTTGTGACACCTTAATCTACGAGACTGTCTACAAGTCGTATGTCATTCCACGGCTCGTGATAAGGGTCTCATGGATGACTTCGATAGTTTTTAATGAAGGGTGTTTTTTACTTTTCCAATCCTCCTAAGTCCTAAACTATGTCATTTTGGTGTTCTTAACCACCCTAATTGATCTAGTACCTATAAGAACTATTTCTAATTCATTAAAAGACTTTAATTCTCAAAGTTCCTCTCACAGGTTTCCAATATTTCTCTCTCTAAGTCAAGAGTTCTATTGAAGCCAAAGTTGAAGGTTGACTAAGAACTTTTCCATATTTCCCACCTCAATTGTAGGGATTCTACTTGAGGTATGTAGGGATTCATTCATGGCTTAGTTTCATCCACGAAGCCCAATCCAAAACCTTTTTTTTATCATTGTTTTATGATGAATTCTTATGGGCTTTTAAGCTATGATTCCTAAAGCATGAATTTTGATTTCTACCTGATAATTAAGACTACTTATGCATGAGTTATGATGAATTCTATAATGTATATGATTTTCAAGAAAATGTATATGATTTTGAAAGTATGCATGATTAGGGCTAAATGATTTGTTATGGGTTCCTTTACTAATAATCCAAATTGATTTAATTGCATGTTTTCTCTATGAAGTCTATCCAATTGCATGGTTTTGACTCCATTACTCATGAGCCAACAGTTATCCCTAGTCTCTTATGTTAAAGCTAAGAAGTTTCATGATTATGATTTCAAGTATGTAAAAACATATTTTATGACCATGATGATGATATGAAGAAATGATGATGCTATGATGAATAGGGTAATGAAGACCCTAAATGTTTATGATGATGTTAAGGTGAGAATATCTACCCACACCCTGATGAAAGCAATGCTAATAAACTATTCTTTTGATATGATATTTCATGAAAGCTATGATGACTTTTGATGAATTATGAAAGAATGATTTCAACGATGTATGAACTATGTTGAAAGTTATATATATATGCATGGTTTAAATTATTTTGTGGGATATAACTTAGAACCGAGAGGGCTTTGGTAGATATCATAGTCCCATAACTATATGTAACGACCCGAAATTTTTTCAAAACTTCTTATGTTTCATCTTGTATGATGTTATACTGTTTGTAGTTGAATTTTGGTAACCACGGGTTGAGTTTAAGTGGAAGAATGCAAAATGAACCATTTGGTGGCCTAGAGAGGCCATTTGAGCAGTGTACTTTCAGGAATCATAACTTTTGGTACGGGATAAACTGTGTGTGCTACTTGATATCAAATTGAAGATCTTTGAGTTATCTTCGTAATGCAACTGGTTTCACTCAATTCGGAGTTGTATGATGAAGTTATGACCAAATCAGTAGACTGCTCGTAGTTTGGAAGACGCTGGAAATAGGCTCTGGAAATGGTCCAAGGACAGGACCACGGACCGTGTGAAGGTCCACGGTGCATGTGGTAATTGTATGAGGGTCTAGTGGGTTCAGGGTGGTTAGGGCCCAACCCATAGATTAAGTGAAGTTCCATGGACCACCCCATGGTCCGTGGGACTCAAACGGTCCGTTTGAGGGTTACGTGGGGTGAGGCAGTGACTTGGACAAGTTGTGGGGATAGTTTCTAGGAAAAGTGTGGCTCCATGGACCAGTACACGGTCCGTGTGAAGCCACACGACCCGTGACACCATTCCGTGAAGTGATCCAGAAAGTCCCCGAGAGTTCAAGGCGAAGATGAAACCAAGGCAAGGCTTACAGTCCAATACATGAACCGTGTACCAGTGGACGGTGTCGTGAAGCAAACCGAGTGGCACTGTGTTACAGTTAATTGTCTGTTTCATTAATAGTTAATTCGTAACTGAATTAATCCCTAGGCCCATTTTAGGCATTCTAAGGTCCCCCAAACCCCCTTAACCTAACCCTAAACCTTTTTCATCCATTCTAACCCTCTTCATTGCTCTTTGAAAATTTCTGAATTCTCTTGTCCTCCATTGTTGAAAGCTTGAAGGAAGTTGGGAAGATCACCTTGCTTGCTTAATTCTTCAATTACTTTGGTTAATTGTAAGGTATGTGGGCTTGATTCATGGATTCCCTTTCATCCATGAAGACCTAAGAACCCTCCTCTTTAAATTTGATATTTAAGTTTTAATTAAGGTTGGATTTTTTAAATTTTGAAGTAATTAGTTTATTGGGATTATGTGTTGTAGAAATTAGGTGATTTAAAGTTGGTTTAAGTTTGAATTTCATGAAGGTTTTATGGTTTGGTGATGATCAAGTTATGCATGTTCTTGTACTCCTGATTTATGCATGGGTATTGACTAAATGATGATTTAAAGGTAGATTAGTCTTGAATTTCTCATGAACTACTCTTGAAATGAATGTAAAGTTTAAATTCCATTACCCATGTTATTCACATTGTTCCTCATGACATTTCAGGCATGATTCATGGATAACGATGAAAGTTTTGATGTGGGCTAAGTCCCTAACATGTTTATGACTATGATTTTGAACAAGTATGGGTTTGACTAAATTGTGATCACAGTAAGTCTATGATATGGCTTTTTGAGCAACCTGAGTGCTTGCACCGATATGATGTGATACGATATGAATGGAGCTACTCTTATGCATGATTGACATGAAAGGGTTTTTGGTTTTTTAGCCCATGATGCATGACTATGAACTATGTTTGACTCTTGTTAAGTATGCATAAGAGTATATGAAAGTATGTTTGGATTCTAAGCCAAAGTATGTATGATTTAAAGTTCAAGTGTCAAGTTTCATTTTAAAAGCATGTATATGTATAAGTATTCTTGTGGGATGATGACTTAGTACTGAGAAGGATTGGAGTGGTAAGTGGGCTATCCCTAAGGGTCCCACTCCTTTCCCAAAACTATGTGCCTCTATAGGTTGCTACCAAAATGGGAGGCCCATAAGGTATGCTTTGATATGCTATGATATGATATGACATGCTAGGTTATGTAAATCCTTCTGAAATAGGAGACCAGTAAGGAAGGTGGCCATCACAGCGAAATGGGAGGCCCGTAAGGTGTGGTGTGGATTACCCTTGGCAAGTAATCACCTCCGATCCAATGGGAGGGCTTTCATTGGGCAAGTTCATGTTGTATCTCACATGGATTTGTATGTCGGTTATGGTTCCATCCCCTCTATATTACGCATTACGGCATTTCATGCATCATGATTTCATGGCATATTGTTATATTGTCCTTTCTCATATTCACTCCTATATATGTGCCCATGTCATGTAGGTTGTTATAGGTTCATATGTATATGCATTTTCATGCCCACATATTTAGTACTTTATTGTTATAACCCATACTCTTGTCTACATGTTCTAACCATGTAGGTGTCGGCGACGATCTCTATCTACCCTTGCTCGACGAGTGATCATTGTTGAAGACTTGTGCTTGTAGTGAGACCTTTATTCAAAAGAAACAACCACCTTCTATCTACCTAGTTTTATTAAGTTATTTACTTTAAATATATATTGAGGGTGAGCCTCAAACTTTATCGAGGCCCCACTTTATCTATGTAGAGGCTTGTTGGACAAACTTAAACTCTTGTACGCTGGCTTGTAATTGTTCAATATTATTATTATGTAATGTTATGCTTATGAGCCTTGATTATGGTAATGATACTGATTATGCTTATGACTTGATGTTGGGAGTTATGATTGACTATGTACTTATATGGAAAGTCCTATAATCCTGGTGTGCCCCTATAGCTTGAGTCCTACTTACCCACCCCTTACAGATAATTGCTATGTGCTCTGTGAATCCATGTTTATCCTATTCCCAGCAACATTTACATAGCTTGAGTCCAAAGCCCCAATTCCCTTAGAGCTTATGTGTTATGTGATTTTCTTTCGTGCTTCCGAACCGATGATGTGCGTGATGATGCTACGATGGCTTGATCGAGGACCTTCGGGTTCTCCTTCACCATGTCACATCTAGGCCTCTATTTGGGTCATGAAAAAGATAGTATCAGAGCCTTAGGTTTGTAATGATCCTCGGAGTCCAATATGCCACGTCGCTTAGAGTCTCATTCATAGGTGTGATGCGCGCCATACCTATGAGTGAGAGGCTATGACGATGTTTTAAGAACTTGTCACTTCATTGTCTCTTGTGTCGTGCCTCTTAGCCTTATGAGATTTCTCTAAACTCTTGGTGTTTTGTCGCTCTTTCAGAAAATGCCTCCACGAAGAGATCCCTTCCCCGGTCAAGCTCCCGAAGTTGAGGAACAAGCTCCTCGGGCACCGATAGAGGAATGGGTGTCCCATGCTGAGTTCAGAAATTTAGTCTCTATGTTGGCCCAAGCTGTGGCCAACCAAGCTCGGCCTGTCAACTCGGTCAATGTTGGTACTCTGACCTCAAGGGTGAAGGACTTCACCCGTATGAACCCTCCAAACTTTTATGGCTCTAAAGTTGATGAGGATGCTCAAGAGTTTATTGATGAACTCACCAAAGTGTTAACAATTATGGGTGTTAGTTCGGAGGAGAAAGCGGAGTTAGAGACCTACTAACTCAGGGATGTGGCACAAGTATGGTACAACCAATGGCTTGTTGAAATGGTGATGGATTTCAAGGTTGGATGAGAGGAATTCTAGATGGCTTTCCTTGATCGTTTCTTTCCACTTGAGCTTAGGGAAGCCAAAATGACCGTGTTTATCAATCTCTGGCAAGGTGGTATGACCGTGAGGGACTATGCCCTCAAGTTTACCATGCTTTCCAAGTATGCTCCTATGCTTGTCTCTGATCCCCGTGCAAGAATGCACAAGTTCATTTTGGGTGTTCGGACTTGGTAGTGAAGGAATATATGACCGCTATGTTCATTCATGACATGGATATCTCTCGGCTAATGACTTATGCCGAACAAATTGGGGGAGAGAAACTTAAGGAAAAGAGGGTGCATGAAGCTAAGAGGGCTCGATTTGATGGTGGGTTCTCCAACTCTAAGGGTGGTGGTTTTGTTCGATTTCACTAAGGCCAAGGTTCTAACATGAGAATTTCTAATTCGAGAGTGCCTCCTTCCAAGGCATAAGTTGGGGGTGGTCCCCGAATTCCTCTTTGTGGGCAATGTGGTAAGCAACACATTGGTAATTGTAGAGGAGCTTCGGGTGCTTGCTATGGATGTGGTGGTTTAGACCACAAGGTTTTCGATTGTCCAAGGGGTGCCAAGATGGATCAAGTTGCTCTCGGTGGCCAAGGGCCGCCAAGGGCTCCGGTTGGTGGTACTCGTAGGAACAACCAATTCTATGCTCTCCATGGATGCCATGAGGTGGAGGAAGCTCCGGACGTCGTAACGGGTATGTTGAAAATCTTTAACTTTGATGCTTATGCTTTACTTGGTCCGGGTGTGAATTTGTCTTTTGTGACTCCTTTGTTGGCTATTAAATTTGGTGTGAGTTTTGTAATTTTGAGGGAACCTTACTCGGTGTATACTCCCGTGGGTGATTTTATTGCGGCCCGAAAAGTGTATAGGGGTTGTCCCATGTCAGTGTTGCATAAAGTGTTCCCCGGTGATCTTGTGGAACTTGAAATGTATGATTTTGATTTCATTCTTGAGATGGATTCGTTGCATGCATCATATGCCTCTATTGATTGTAGAACTAGGCGGATCAAGCTCCAAGTCCCTAATGAACCGGTATTGGTGTGGGAGGGTAGTAATTCCGTGATTAAGGGTAGGTTTATTTCCTACCTTAAGGCTTAGAAAATGATTGGGAAAGGGTGCATCTACCATATTGTTCGGGTTAGAGTGAGCACGTAGGCTTGATCAGTTCCGGTGGGAAAAGAGTTCCGCGATGTATTCCCCAAGGATTTTCCCGGTATCCCTCCCGATAGAGAAGTGGATTTTGGTATAGACCTTCTTCCTGATACTCAACCCATTTCCATTGCCCCGTATCGTATGGCTCCGACAGATTTAAAGGAGTTGAAAGACCAATTGAAGGATTTGTTAGAGAAAGGGTATATTAGACCTAGCATTTCACCTTGGGGTGCTCCGGTGTTGTTTGTGAGGAAGAAAGATGGGTCTCTCTGGATGTGTATTGATTATAGGTAATTGAACAAGGTGACCATTAAGAATAGGTACCCATTCCTTAGGATTGATTATTTGTTTGACCAACTTCAAGGAGCAACTCACTTCTCCAAAATAGATCTTCGTTTGGGGTATCTCCAATTGAAGGTGAGGGAGTGTGATATTCTGAAAATGGCTTTTCGGACTCGTTATGGGCATTTTGAATTTGTGGTGATGTCTTTTGGGTTGACTAATGCTCCGGCGGTATTTATTGATCTTATGAATCGGGTGTTCAAGCCTTTTCTTGACAACTTTGTGGTGGTCTTTATTTATGATATTTTGATTTATTCCTGTAGTGAACAAGAGCATATGGGTCATTTGAGGTTAGCTCTCCAAACCTTGAGAGAAAAGAACTTATATGCCAAATTTAGCAAGTGTGAGTTTTGGTTAGGAGAAGTTATCTTTCTTGGTCATGTGATGTATGGTGATGGCATCAAGGTTGATCTTAAGAAAATCGAAGCGTTGAGATATTGGCCTAGACCATTAACTCCTTCAGATATTCGTAGTTTCCTTGGTTTAGCCTGTTATTATAGAAGGTTTGTGGAGGGGTTTTCATCTATAGCATCTCCATTGACCAAATTGACTCAAAAGAAAGCCAAGTTTGTGTGTACAAATAAATGTGAGAAAAGTTTCCAAACTTTGAAGGATCGACTTACATCGGCTCCGATTTTTACTTTGCCAAATGGTTTAGATGGGTTTGTATTTTATTGTGATGCATCACGCATTAGTTTGGGTTGTGTACTTATGCAGCATGTTAAGGTGATAGCTTATGTTTCCCGATAATTGAAAGTGCATGAACCAATTATCCGACTCAATATCTTGAATTAGCGGTGGTATATTTGCATTGAACATTTGGCATCATTATTTGTATGGGGTGCATGCAGATGTGTTCACCGACCACAAGAGCTTACAATATATGTTCACCCAAAGGGACCTTAATTTGACGTAAAGGAGATGGTTGGAACTCCTTAAAGATTATGACATGAGTGCCCTTTATCATCCCGATAAGGCTAATGTTGTGGCAGATGCCCTTATTAGACTTTCTATGGGGAGTGTAACACATGTGGATGAGGGAAAGAAGGAGATAGTAAAGGATGTGCACCGTTTGGCTAGGTTGGGTGTGAGGTTAGCCGAATCCAACAATGGTGGAATCCTTATGCAAGGTGGATCCTAGTATTCTTTGGTAGTTGATGTTAAGGCTAAGCAAGACTTAGATCCTTCTTTGGTAGAATTGTAGAAGTTAGTTGCCGATGGTAAGATTGAGGTTTTCTCCCAAGGGGGAGATGATGTACTTTGGTACCAAGACCATTTATGTGTTCCGCATGTGGATGGCTTGAGGGAAATCATCATGAAAGAGGCTCACAATTCACAATATTCCAGTCATCCGGGGTCTACCAAAATGCACCGAGATTTGAAAGAGTTGTATTGGTGTCATGGTATGAAGAATGATATAGCAAGGTTCGTATCGGAGTGTCCTCATTGCCAACAAGTGAAGGTATAACATCAAAGGCCCGGTATCTTGACACAATACATTGAGATTCCTACTTGGAAGTGGAAAGATGTGAATATGGACTTTGTGGTTGGGTTACCCCGTACTCGGAGACAATTTGATTCCATATGGGTTGTGGTTGATAGAATGGCTAAGTCGCCTGACTTTTTACTGGTCAAGACTACCTATAGTGCCGAGGTGTATGCTAAAGTGTATATCCAGGAGTTGGTGAGGTTGTACAGTGTGCCAAGGTTTATCATATCGGATCGTGGTACCCAATTTACTTCTCATTTTTGGATATCCTTTCAAAAGGGGCTTGGTACTAAAGTCAAATTGAGCACTGCATTCCATCCTCAAACTGATTGGCAAGCCGAGAGGACAATTCAGACCTTGGAGGATATGTTGAGGGCTTGTGTGTTGGAGTTTAAGGGAAATTAGAATAATCACCTACCTCTCATCGAGTTTGCTTACAACAGTAGTTTCCATGCTAGAATCGGTATGGCTCCTTTTGAGGCTTTGTATGGTTGGAGATATAGGTCTCCGGTTGGTTGGTTTGAAATAGGTGAGGCGGCCTTGATAGGTCCGGATTTGGTTGGTGACGCCATTAAAAAGGTGAAATTGATTCGGGAAAGATTGAAAATGATTCAAAGTCACCAAAAGTCTTATTCGGATGTTAGGAAGAGGGACCTTGAATTTCATGTTGGTGATTGGGCGTATGTGAAGGTGTCCCCTATGAAGGGCATAATACTCCTTGGCAAAAAGGGCAAGTTGAGCCCAAGGTACGTTGGACCTTATGAGATTGTTGAATGGGTAGGCAATGTAGCATATAGGTTGGACTTGCCTTTGGAAATGAGCTCTACTCATCTGGTTTTCCATGTATCTATGTTGAGGAAGTTAGCTGGTGACCCTAAGGCAATTTCACCTTTGGAGGGTGTGACGATTGAAGAGAAATTGACTTATGAAGAGGTGCCTGTTGAGATTTTGTATAGGCAAGTGAAGCGGCTTTGCAATAAGGAGGTAGCTTCAGTTAAGGTACTTTGGAGGAATCAAGATGTGGAGAGTGCAACGTGGGAAGCAGATTTTGACATGATGGAGCTATATCCTTACCTCATCTAATCTACTCAAGCCTAAGGTACTAGGTTCTATCCCTTATTTGTCCTAATTCTTTGTTTCTTGAGTTTCATGACATTGCATGCATTCATGAGCACGAAAATGATCTAAATGATATTTTGATATGAGTTTTGAAAGACTTTGATATGATGCATGATCTTTTGAGTCTTGGTTAGAATGTCTCATGCTTATGATTGATGTCCTCAAGCCGTAGTCTTAGCTCATTCGAGGATGAATGTTCCCAAGGGGAAGATGATGTACCGACCCAAAAATTTTTGAAAACTTCTTATGGTTAATATTGTATGATGTTTATACTGGTCGTGGTTGAATTTTTGTAGCCACGAGTTGAGTTTAACTGGCCGAATGCAAAAAGGACCATTTGGTGGCCTAGAGAGGCCATTTGAGTAGTGTACTTTGAGGAATCATAGCTTTTGGTACGGGATGAACTGTGTGGGCTACTACATATCAAATTTAATATCTTTGCGTTATATTTGCAACACAATTGGTTTCACTCAATTCGGAGTTCGTATGAGGATGTTATGGCCAAACCAGTGAGACTGCCCGTAATTCAGAAGATGCTGGAAATACGCTCTGAAAATGGTCCAAGGACAGAACCATGGACCGTGTGAAGGTCCATGGTCTTTGTGGGGGTTCGTTTGAGGGTCCAGTGGGTTCAGGGTGGTCAAGTCCCAACCCATAGACAAAGTGAAGTCCCACGGACCACCCCATGGTCCATGGGACTCCAAACGGTCAGTTTGAGGGTTCCGTGGGGTAAGGAAGTTGCATGGACAAGGTGTGGGGTTGGTTTCTGGGCCAAGTATGGCTCCACGGACTAGTACACTGTCCGTGTGAAGCCACACGGCCCGTGAAACCCTTCCGTGAAGTGATCCAGAAAGTCCCCGAGAGTTCAAGTCGAAGACCAAACCAAGGCAAGGTTTACGGTCCAGTACACGGACCATGTACTAGTGGACGGTGCCCTGAAGCCAACCGTGTGGCACTGTGTTATAGTTAATTATCCATTTCATTAATATTTAATTCGTAATTTAATTAACCCCTAGGCCCCCTTTAGGCATTCTAAGGTCCCCTAAACCCCCTTAACCTAACCCTAAACCCTTTTCATCCATTCTAACCCTCTTCATTTTTCTTTCAAAATTTCTAAATTCTCTTGATCTCCATTGTTGAAAGCTTGAAGTAAGTTGGGGAAGATCACCTTGCTTGCATAATTCTTCAATTCCTTTGGTTAATTATAAGGTATGTAGGGTTGATTCATGGATTCTCTTTCATCCATGAAGAACCAAGAACCCTCCTCTTTAAATTTGATTTTTAAGTATTAATTAAGGTTGGGTTCTTTAAATTTTGAAGTAATTAGTTGATTAGGATTATGTTTTGTAGAAATCAGGTGATTTAAAGTTGGTTTGAGTTTGAATTACATGAAGGTTTTATGGTTTGGTGATGATAAAGTTATGCATGTTCTTGTACTCTTGATTTCTGCATGGGCATTGACTAAATAATGATTTAAAGGTTGATTTGAGTTGAATTTATCATGAACTACTCTTGAATTGAATGTAAAGTTTGAATTCCATTACCCATGTTGTTCACATTGTTCCTCGTGGCATTGCATGCATTATTCATGGATTACGATGAATGTTTTGATGTGGGCTAAGTCCCTAACATGTTTATGACTATGATTTTGAACAAGTATGGGTTTGACTAAGTTGTGATC